>JAUTDX010003051.1:0-61265 GCA_030844895.1 Ambrosia x helenae
TTTAATTGCCAATATGAACATTTGACCAAAACTAATTTGTCTTAGGGACGAGACACTCTTTGCGTCTATCAATCAGATGATTACACGTGTAAAGCCTTCAGACACTTTAATTTTAAGGTCTCTGCGTCTAGACTTTAGACGCGAGTCTGTTATTTAGACGCAAAATTCTTTAGACGCGAAGAACTTTTAATGTCCCAACGTTTATACTTTAGACTCGATGTTGTTCTTTACCGCAAGGTACAACCTTTTTAGACGCTTTAATTTTAACTTGAGTCTGTTCTTTAGACGCAATCCTTCTACCCCATTTTCCTTATAGCCAATCTCAAATGTGAAGGCTAGAGTTTAGACGTAATGTTTTGTAGACGTATCCGTACACTTGTAGACGTATTCGTACCCATCGGAACATCATCAATCTGTTTACCAATCTCAAAACCAATCGGAACCACATCAATCTGTTTACCCAACCTCCCACATGCTACAAGGGAACATAACGTAAAAATAGTTTTCAAAAAATTTATGATTTTGGGAAATGTTTCACGAATTTTCTTACCAGAGGCCACAAGTAACCTTCGTTTTGATATTCCCATTAGGGTACCCCAAAATTCAAGCCAAAGTTGTTTCCTTCCAAGGAAACCGCTAAAGATGAACGGAGCATCACTGTTATTATAATATTCCACTATATCTTGACGCCAATATTTTGACTCTTTGGTTGGACGATACGAATGAGTCTTTTTTCTTATCTTTTTTGGTGTGTGTGTGGGGGGGGGGGGGGGGTCTTAGGAACAACCTCAAACTCAGGGAGTGATTGTTCAAGATCTTCCATTAGATCAATTGTTATTAGGGGACTCCATTGTTTGTTAATATATGTGAACATATATTAACAATGTACTGAAAATGTATACAGTGTACGGATACGTCTACAAGTGTACATATGCGTTTACAAGTATACGGATACGTCTACAAGTGTATGGATACGTCTACAAGTGTACGAATACGTCTACAAGTGTACTGATGCGTCTACAAGTTTATGGATATGTCTACAAGTGTACGAATGCGTCTACATAGTGTGGTTATGTCAACAAAGTGTACCAATACGTCTACAAGTGTATGGATGCGTCTACACGTCTACGGATACATCTACAAGTGTTATGAATACGTCTACAAGTGTACGGATACGTATACAAAACATTGCGTCTAATCTCTAGCCTTCACATTTGAGATTGGCTCTAAGGAAAGAGGGTAGAAGGATTGCGCCTAAAAGAACAAACTCAAGTTAAATTAAGGCGTCTAAAAGGTTGTACCTTGCGTCTAAAGAACAGCCTCGAGTCTAAAGTATAGACGTTGGGACGTTAAAGTTCTTCGCGTCTAAAAGAATTTTGCGTCTAAAATAGCCTCGCGTCTAAATATTAAAACATAAATTAAACACATAAACAAATGTAAACATAATCATATTAATATTAAAACTTAAATAAAATACAAAATACTAAAACATAAATTAAACAAACTTAAGCTTGACGCAACAGTTGCCATGCCTCGACATGGTCGAAATTGTTGCGCTATCGAGCCGCATAGTCCACATGCGTGAACTCGATAGCAAAATCCTTTTCAACGCCCGAGTGCTCCATCAAGGTGTTTTGCGTAGAGGGTGCCCACCGATCACATTTATTGTTCAGATTGGTCCCCTTGCGATGGAGGCTTTCAATGCGATCGTTGACACCGACTTGGCGGTTGAAGTCTGCCAAGACACGATTCCAGAACTTGGTATCCCCCCGAGTGGCGGCGACGTGGTTTTAGAGCAGGGTCGTATCTTGCATCTTGGTAGCGCACTACCAAGACAATCTCTTTCTTCCTCATTCCAACGCATCATTGTTTGAGTTTGAAGTGTGTGTATGTGTGTGTGTTAACCGTGGGTTTAGAGTGAAAAGCACCACGGTGGTGTGTGTGATATATAGACATTTTTTATCGGCTTAAAAAAATAATAAATTTTTGAACGGTTTTTTACTTAAAAAATGTATTTTTTTTGCCAACCGTTGTTAGCTACGGTTTGAATGCAAAATTAAAAATTGCCAACTGTTGCCTGCCATTCATTGTCACCTTGCAAAGCTTAATTTTATTGACCATTTCTAAACCGTGTGTAAATAAACAAAAAAGTTAAACTTTGAATGAAAAATAAATAAACGAATCAGTGAAGTGTTGCCTCCAAAAAGCTGTTTAAGTGAAGTGAATCAGTAAAGTGATATAACATTGTAGGATTGGTAGAAATCAGTGAAGTTAAAAAAAACAAGTGGATCGCCCCTTCCCCATCAATAGACAACTCCCGTGAAAGACTGCTTTCCCCGAAACACAAGGAGATGCGATGGTTTTTTCACATAGACCTATTGCCCAAATATGCCCTCCCTTTCCATGCCGCCCCCACTCCCCTTCCCTAACGTTGTGTTCCCGAGTTAACTTAACAGGGGAAAAGAAAGGAAATAAGAAGCTAATGGGTGTTCCTGGTTTTTAGCAAAGGAAATGAAATGAAGGGAAAGAAGAAAATGGTGTTCGAGAGTCATTTGTAGGAGGAAGGGAAAGGAAGAGAAGAGAAAAACACAACCAATTATCATCCTCCCAAATTAGGAGGAAATAAAAGGAAAAGAAAGGAAGAAGGAGAAAGGAAAAGAAAAGAAAACCCTCCCTTTCTTTTCTTTTCCATTCATTAGTGAACTCGAGAACATAGCGTAAATGTGTCGACTTTTGGTTGTAGTTATTTAAAAGTGTACTTTTCAAATGGTCATTGCACGCTCCCCCAAAAATTAAATGGCCATGAGCCCCGTCTAATTTGTCTTTTGCTGGCTGGTTTTGACGAGCCTACCCCCTACGTGGCGTTGTAGACGGGTCTGGATAGTCTAGCCGACCCGAGGACGAGCCACACACCCTAATAGAAAATGGCAGTTTGAAATGACCGTATTAATGGTTTTCCCGTATTTTTCTACTCCCTCCGTCCCGATTTAAATGTCCCATGTCTAAAAAACACACATTTTAAAAAAAAATTGTTTGTATGTGGTAAAATGACAATAATATACTCAAAAGTGGTGATTGTGTTTGTTTTATGGGCAAAACTGAAAAATATATTTCTATTTTTAGAAAGAGACATTTAATTTGAGACAAACAAAAAAATGAAAGGAGGACATTTAAATTGAGACGCAGGGAGTACTATTTGGTGTTGACTCCTATGCACTAAAACACGTGTGTTGACTGTCCTGTTTTATTTTATTGATAACTCCAACCCTCACCAAATTGGAGTGGCGTCATTCACACACATCCATGTAAATCCATGATGCAAAATTGCAAATCATTAAAACTTACATCAAGAACCCTTTTCCATTAATTATATATTCAACCAATAACTTTCAAGATATAACTCAGTGGTTGCAAGTTCAAGACTTACTATAAAGATTCTAGTTTTAAGTTTAATCAAACTATTTTTTTAACAACAATCTTTCACACCGCAAGAATTTAAAATTTCATCGCATTTATGAATGACAATCATCATAGCACTAGAACACTAGGTCATGGTGGAAATTTTAATCCACCAATAAAATCCATATCATTATAAAGTACGCTTATACATAATGTTTTGTTAATTTAACGTGAACTAAACAGAATAGGGTAAGCGGTTAAACCAACTTGTAAAGAAGACTGTACTATTACACCCTTGCATAACCAACTTTTGTGCTAAAACAAATTGTTTGGTAATGAAATAACAAACTTTATACCAAGATTAACAAGAACAAGAAAACAAGCTCATTGGGTGAGAAACCCTATGTATTTCAAACAAACATAAAGCACCAAACTTGGCCACAAATGGCTCTTTTTAACCTTTGTTGGCAAACACCCATTTGCCCTTTTTAAGGTTTAAAAAGATTTAAAAGTCTAAAAACACAAAGAAACACACAAGTAATCACCGTCAAAACAAGCCCATAACATAAGGACTATCTCATTAAACCCAAAACCTAACCTAAACCTAACCTAACCTAACCTAATCACTATATAAACTACCATATTAATTTGTACATCCTTCTAAAACAAACCCTCATCTAAACCTAAACTAACCTAATCATCATCATACTCACTATATCCTGCAAAATAACCAAGCTAAAGTACGATCTCTGTGTAGCGTAAGATGTATACAGCCTTATATATGCCGAGTATAAAAAGAGATGAGACCTAAACTAACCTAACCAAACTAGAAATACTAAAAAATAGCAAAACAAAATTAACAAAAACATAAACCTAACTAGCTTTAGACAAAAGCTTAAACAACGAGTCCAACTCAGGTGAGTTAAAAAACTCTCTATTCCCATGGTTATGACACGTGGACACCGGCCGGCGCTTCCTAGGAGGCGGCGGCGGACACGGTGCAGCCTCCGGTATCCTCGACCCTTTAGCCGTTCGGTGTAGTGTTGCCGGAGTTTGTGTTGTCATCATCTTCCTTAACCTTTCTTGTTGTCAAAGACTTCAATGGAGTTCTCATGGTTATACCTGCAATCATCCATTTCTTACCATCTAAAGATTCTCCTCCATCGTTCTTTTTCGAATAACCCATGTCAAAACTTGTATAAAGATTAACTTTTGATCCAAACCCAGTTCAAAGATCAAGCTTTTGTGAGTGAAGAGTGTAGAACAAGAGTGGAATATTATTGGAATATATGCTTCAGGGGAAGAAGAAATAATAAGCTTTAAATGGAGGCGGTAAAAGATATATAAAAATAATTTGCTTAGGTTGCTCTGCCCGGAAAAGTCGGTCAGGTAATAGGAAAAAACTTGGCGCCAATAATTGGTAACGGCTCTAATTCCCGCTTAGAGGGTTTTGGGTTTCCTATGTGTTTTAATGTGTAGGGTTTATGATTGGTTTTCTTAGGACGGTGGGTTTATGATTAATCAGATTAACCACCACTTTATGGTAGAGTGGTACGGAGGTTTAACGATAGAAAACTTATGACTGTAAAGGTGGAGTGGTATCAGGTATGGAGGTTCAATGATAGAAGACCCATGACTTAAAGGTCATGGGTTCGATTCTTGAGAGTGTCAGGTTTTACTGTTTATTTCATTGTCGTGCTTTCGGGCGGGTGGATGGTCGAGTTTTTCCCGAAAATGGTGAAATTGGTGAAACCAGGAGCTCCCTTACATGTCTGGCTATGCCGAGTGAAAAGGGTCCTGATTTGACTGAGTAGAGACTCCGAAGAGAGTTCTTGATGAATTTCGTTTTCCGTTAAATAATAATAACAATAACAATAATAATAATAATAATAATAATATAATAATAATTTGGTCAGCAGTGTGGTGGGTAGTGGGCCCAGTGGTCAGAGGTGACAGATTAGTAGTCCTTTCACTTTAGATTTTTGGGCCCGGGTTTATACCCGATTATTGAGAATTTCATGTTAAGGTTTTGGATAGTAAAGGTGGTTGCTAGGGCCGGCCCATTAGAAAATAAAAGGTTAAAAAGCTTAAGGGTGTGGACCTTTAAAATAAGGGAAGAAGCAAACTCTTGTCACTTGTCAGTTGTCACAGGCAGGTGTTGGGATTCGTATATAGGACCATAGGTGTTATATTTTTTTGAAATGGAAATGTGGGTACCAACTGATTCAAACAGAAACTTTGGATCAGTTAATATGAGTCGATATGTAAACCAAATATAAAACAAATAACCATATGGTAATGGGTTGTTTCGTGTTTCAGATTTACGCATCTTAATCTGGTTTGTAGTAAACTATGATTCGTGAGACACCTTGACTCAACAATCAAGGTGATAGTTCCCAAAAACGAAAACTCTCACTTCATGAAAAATCCCAAAACCCAAGGTACTTCATATTCTACTCATGAAAACATAACCAATATAAAACCTGTTCACAACTATGATGGTAGCGGTTGTTACTGGATCACTACAATACAAGTTGTATGTAAGGTGCCAGCCTCGTCAAAATAAAAAAAAGATTTATCTCATGACCAAACATGGATGTGATTTGGGAGAGAAGAATGAATGTTATTAGAGAGAAAGTAAGTACGGTGAAAAAAATATGACTTGAAGTTCAATTGTTAAACTATATCGTTTGAGGTGGAAAAAAAACTATATTGTAAGTTATTATTCCAGTAGGAGACGGGCTATGTAAGAGATGCGGGTCTGAGGTGGAAACAACGAAACATATTTCCGTTGAATGTTTGTGGGCAAGGTCGGTATGGTAGAATATAGGTGAATGGCTAAAGATAAAACTCTCATAACCCATATCAACGACTGTTGAACTGGTTACTTGCTGCCGATATCTTGCAGGTGAAAAGAAGAAGAATACAGTGATATATGCAATCGTTTTATTGGTCACATGGAAGCCTTGGTTATGTCAAAACGAAAAAGAGTTCAAGGATGCGAACACGGCGATGTCAAAATTGGTGGATGAGATCAAAGCGGAATCCTATTGGTGGATGATCAAAAGGGCAAAAAGACTGAAAATAGATGTGGCTAGGTGGTATGAATTTTCGGTTTTTACAATGGTTAGTTAATACACAGGTCTGTATATGGGGTGATAAAGTGTAATATTTGTAAGTTTTGGTTTTTAGTTGCCCAGGTAGTTGCTGGGTTAACGGGCTTTGGGTGTTTATTGTCATGTAATCTTTTGGTGACATGAATAAAAAAGTTCCGTATGAATAAAAAAAAATTAAACAAAAATATCACTTAACCACTTAAGCTGGTAATAAACTAATAACAAGAAGAAAAAAAACTAAAATACGGGGTATAAAATACTTCAAAAAGAGTTCAAAATACGGTGTATAATAAATTAAAATATTTCAAAAAGACTTACGAGTAAAAAAAAGTTGAAAATCCACACGAGTATAGTCAAAAAACAAAAGTAAAAAAATAGCGCCACCACCACAAAAACCAATTTCAAAACTTCCCGCCGTCGATCTCCCCCCATTCCTCCCACCCCCCCGCTTAAACCAATAATAATAATAATAATATTTTCACACCCCCATTTCTTCTCCTTCTTCCTTTACACACTATCTGATCTCCTAACATACCCCCCCCCCCCACACACACACACACATTGCAAATGCAGACCTCTAAATCTCGATCCACTTTCCACACTATCACCTCCAGAGAGCTCAATGGCTTCAGAGGTACTTTCTTTCCTTCTTATTGTTTTTATTTGCTTATGTTTAATTTGGTGAAATGTTTGTTTGTATTGATTTTGTACATTATTATTATTATTCAGTACGGAAACGACCGTTTATTGCCGATGATTCGGCTCAGTTTAGTCGAATTGGAGCTTTTGATTATGGACTTGAGGATGACGTCATTCCTCCTATGGCTTTATCTTTTTGCAAGGTTTGCTTTTACTCGCAAATCGCAATTCAATTTGTCAATGTGTTTTTAGCTATGTTGTTGTTATTAATTTATTATTATATTTTAAAGGGGAAAAAATGATGAAATTATACACATAGTTGATTGTGATACCTAGGGCTGTAAACGTGCTTTCATTAAGTAACGAAATGTTCATGAACGGTTCACTAACTCTTACTGAACGAGATTTATTGTTTGTGTTTATGAATTTTTGAACGGAAATTGTTGTTCATGTTTGTCATTTGTTAAACGAATTAACATAAACGAACTTTCTGCCGAATGGTTCACGGACTGTTTGCTGAATGTTCTGTCGTCTACAGCCCTGGAAACCATCGGCAGAGCCATGATTTATTTAAGGGGGGTGATATGGAATTTTGCATACAATTACACTGATTTTTTCACACCTAATGTTAGTCTGTTACAAACTGTTTATTATTATTGGTGAATTAGTTGACCAAACTACTGAGAACAAATTATGCAGACTAGTAAAAATGCTCATATTCTTGCTGTTACTGGAGAGGATGGATATGTTTGCTTGTACAACACTCGGGCGAAGTTTTGTTCTTCTGCAACTAGTGCAGAAAATGCAGGTGAATTTCTGGTTATTAATATAGTTAGATCCAATGCCTGTTTTGCTAGAAGCAAGTTTTGAAAGTTTTAATTTTTTTATTTTGGCAGAGAAAGCTAGAAAATGCCAGTGGCTTGCTCATGACAATGCTATATTTGATGTGTGTTGGATAAAGGTAGATAAAGTTCCAACCATTTAATTGTTACAGGATATTTGCCTATTTGGATTTTGTAGTTTAAAAGTATTAACTGTGATTAAATCTTGTGAACGGTATTTGATCTTTGCAGGATGATACTAATTTACTAACAGCGTGCGGTGATCATAGTGTGAGTAACTCTATACAATTTCTTATTTGTTTTACTATATTGGACAAAACTTTTTGACATGACATGCAATGTTTTGGTCTTTGGACAGATTAAAGTGTGGGACTCCAAGAAAGAAAATGTCTTCTAGCACTAACCGGACACACTGGAAGTGTGAAATCTATCAGTGCCCACCCTTCGAACAATGGTATGCTTATGAATTATGATTATATCAACTATATTCATTCATGAAAATAAGTGAATACTGACTTAAATGATTACTTGTGTATGGAAGATATCATTGTATCTGGTTCAAGAGATGGTTCCTTTGCGTTATGGGACTTAAGGTGTGCTAAATCAACGCGGGCACACTCAGATACTCTGTAAGGTCCCAATTTTTATTTACATAATGGTCATTAAGTGGCTGTTAGTTATTTCTGATTGCTTTAATATTTTGCAGAACAATAGAAACCGTTCAAGGGGCTCATAAGTCATCGAGTGTTAAAACGAGGGTAGGCATAGCAAGGTTAGTTTCAAGAAAATTTAAAATCACTTCTTAATACTCTTATATACTAGAATTTTAACTAAATTTTTAATCATTCCAGGCTGCTTCAATGAGTGTTACATCAGTTTTATATATGAAGGATGAGGTTTCCATTGCTACTGCTGGAGCGGTTGACAGGTGTGTAAGAGGCTAATAGAATGCATTTACATGCTTATTTGAATTAGTTGTATTTTTGGCCATTCTAATTTTTGAAATTTTCTGTTGCAGTGTTGTGAAGTTCTGGGATACTAGAAGCCTGAAAGCTCCAATTACTCAGGCTTGTTGTCAAGATAATTCGTCAAGGAAATGGGTATGTATTCATTTTAAACGCTTTGCTGAAACCATATATCAATGTACATCACATGAAGAATTATCCATATCATTACATGACATATTTAATTATCTTTCAGGCAAGGTCATATGGTATATCTAGCCTATCCCAAGATTTAAATGGAGTGCATATTTCAGCTTCATGCATGGACAGCAGGTACAGTCTTTAAAACCTATCATTATGAAGCAATAACGGTCAAAATTAGGAGGTTGACTGTCGACTAGGTTTGGTACTTCGGTATAATTGATCTTCGAACATTTTATTATCATGCAGTGTATATCTCTTTAATACTTTACAACTTGAGAAGGGACCTATTAAAAGTTTTAAAGGATCTAATATTGGTACATTTTTTGTAAAGGTAAGCAAACCATTACTTCCAACCACCAATCATCAGTTAAAGTTTTTTTTTTGCTTTATTTGAAATCTGATGGTTTTCTATGCCTAATATTGCAGTCGAAACTGAGTCCTGATGCAGGCCATATTCTTGGCGGTTCTAGTGACGGATTTGCCTACGTATGGCAGGTAAACAAACCTCAAGCAGACCCTATTAAGCTTGAAGGTCATGATGGAGAAGTGACTGTTGTAGATTGGTATGCATTTTGTTTAATTCCACTATATATTGGTATGCCATTATTTTTATTAGACTAGACACATGTATGCAGACTTACCTTTGTTTCTCAACCTGCAGGTGCTCACAGGAGATAGGCAAAATAGCAACTGCTGCAGATGATTCTGTGGTAAGTCAAATCTTGACAATCAATGAGACCAAACTAACATTTATTTTTTTCTGTAAATGACAAAAAAAAAAAAAAAATACAGCTTTTATCGAGTTTTACCTGTTTGTCACATAACATATGTATGATATGATCTAGTTTTTTATAGAACATCTCATACTGGTCAAATGGTATCTGAGAATCGCTTACAGTGTATTTTTAATGCATTTAACCTTTTGAAACTATTTTTGTTCAAAGATTTAGCTTGCGATTTTAATTATGTGTTTCTGAAGTTAACGTTAAAACATTAGTATCAAAAATATCTATGAAGGGAATACAAAAGTGTTCTTGGGTTAACCTGACCCGACCTGTCTAACCTGTTATCTGAGAATCTGACCCACAGATCTTGTTACCTACAGTGTTTGTTTTTTTCTGTTCGCAACTTTGCAAAAGGATCTTGTTTCACATATACTGAGATGCAACTTCTGGCAGGTCCAGCTTTGGAACATCAACAGCAGTTGTTATTCAACTACAAGATCTCCCTCATCAATTCGAAGGAGAGAACGGACACTTCCAGTGATGAAACGCAGAAAGCTTTTTATACAGGAAGAAACAAATGATTCTATCAATGGACCCGGTCCTGACCCTCCAAGCGCATCAAAGGTCCAGACAGACTATCCCAATCCTACAACCATACCCGAAATAAGAACTCCAGAATCACTAAAAAAACAGTTATCCAGTTCACGTATCATTGAAGCGTGTGAGAGATCTCCCGATTCTAGTTTGGGCAGCCCTCTTCTGTGCTAAATCCACCACCCTCTATAAAAAGAAAAACCATTTTAGATTACTTTCTAGCCCCTCATCATAGTCCTTAGATTTTGTATGGACATAAACCGTATACTAATGACTACAGTAAGACCTGATTTTGTATGATTGACATAAAAATGGTTACTGTTTTTTTTTTTTAAGATTAGTTGTCAAAAAGTGCAGATTGGTTCTATAAGTTTTGCAATGTTTCTGTTTCAAATGTATAAGAAGAATACAAGTTATTGTCAACTTGGCATGTTTAGACATCTTACACATGAAGATGTTTATTTATGTAGCAAATTCTAATAAAGTTACTCTTATTTTATTTCCTTTATCACCCATTTATGAAACAAGGATTAAAATTCTTGTTAACATGAGATAATGTTATCTTAAGAGAAAAACACAAGTGAGAATGTGAGATTATTTTATCTGATGTTTCATCATTTCTCCATAAGATGATGTGATCTCTAATGTAGTACCACCGAGATACTCAAAGCCCATGTAAAGTTGTGTAAAACCTAGCATATAGTTGTAACTTGTAAACCTAGCTAACCCATGGGCTCTACTCTCTTTATCATTCATGCATTGAACATACACCGAATTGCTTTGACAGGTTGACTTAGAGCATTCACAGTAGCTTCTGCATATTTTCTCCATAATTACAACACTACTTTTTCTCACTTCTTTCAATTAAATAATATTTACTCTATACTTTTATCATTACCTTTTCTCTCTCCTCTACTCACAACCACTTTCAAAAATATTAAAAAATTATGGAGGATGAATAGTTCCATATCAAATATAGAGATGAACAGTAATTTCTCTATATCCTTCACTCACAAACTATTTACTACCACGTATCAAAATATGGAGGCCTCTCTCACATAAATATGCATAACCTTATGTGAATGCTCTTAGTCGTTAGTGGATAGATCCATGGATCGATTCTTGGATCCCTTTCTAACAACTCGTTACATGTCATAAATTGTACCTTTTGCAGGGTTATAAGCTCGGGAAGACGATAAATGGATGATCTACACCATCAACAACAACTCGAAACTTATATGCCCAAATAAAATTAACCAAATTGTACAAAAACCTAGAGAAATATCAAATATGTGCATACACGAACCCACATCAAGTTATCATAATAATTACAAAATAAAAGTCATCAATAACAATTACAATGTTAATACTTTTGGCTTGATAAAAATTAAGAATATTCAAACAAAAAATCCCAAAAAAAAAAAGAAAAAAAAGTGGGGGTTAAATTGGTTCAACATTTTGTTGACTATAATTCTACAAACATCATGTGGATATGTCGGCGAGCGGACAAGGTGAAGAACACCTCTCATACTAAACTTTTGTTTTTTCTTTTTGTCTGTACTTTTTTCTCATTCACAGTCACACACACTGAATTTGATTTCCACAAAGATTTGTTTACTGTGCATATGCATGCCCCCATCCAATTATTGCACCATTCCATATAAATTTTTACTTCATCCACATAATTTTATTTTATCTTTTTGTCCTTTCTTTTGGTAAGTTATTGATTAATATTTCTTTCTTTAACAGAAGATTAGAATGTATCCTAATAATAATAATATACTCACATTAACCATCTATAATTATACTTTGAAGGAATTAAACCCTCTACGTCTTAAATAGTGAAAATACACCTTACCACAAAGATATCCCTTGTGAATTTCTGACACGACCGAAACCTAGCACGAAATTAGCGGGTTTAGGTTTAGTCTAAATGGGTTCGGGTCAGGTTCGGGTTGAACCCGCGAACCCTTTAGCTAAACGGGTCGGGTTCGGGTCAACCCAGACGGGTGACGGGTTGACCCGTTTAACATATTTATACTATATATTGTTTTTTTTTACAATATGTTTTATATTATAAATTAATTTGGTTAGATATTTTATGCTACACTTATAACTTAAAATAGAAACTAGTATTAGATTTTCAAAAAACGTAAAACATAAATGTTTTATATATGTTTGTGTTTTTGTAGTAAAATTTTAATTTTAATAATTAATTTGCTTGGTATGGTGTGATTAACTTGTTAAAGCTTGATCCGTTTGTTTGTTCCGAGTTTCGAGATATTTTGGATATGCACAAAAAGGCGTCGCATGGTAAGAAAGGTAAAGCTCTAGTGCTTGGTAGCATTATGGTTACTTGTTGGTGTATTTGAAAGGAAAGGAACGATAGGGTGTTTAGAGATAAGAAGGCTAAAGTAGGCGATGTTGTGGCTTCTATCAAGTCCATTTCTTTTTTGTGGTTTAAGCATAGGGCTAGATATAAGCATCTTAGATGGAAAGATTGAGTTTTGTATCCTATGTACATTTTGTAAGCGGTTTGTTTTTGGGTCAGTCCTCGGTTTGAGGTTTCTGTCGCCTTTGTGAATGAAAGTCATTGTTTAAAAAAAAATAATTAATTTGCGAAAAAATAAAAAAAATCAGGTTGAACGGGTCGGGTTCGGGTTCATATGCATGTTACAATTTTCGGGTTCGGATCGGGTTCGGGTTCATGTAAAATTTTCGGGTTCAGGTCGGGTTGGACCCGCCAACCTGTGAACCCGACCCGTTAAGCACCACTACTTGTGATGCTTGTGTGACGCGGTGAGTACAAATTTTCAATCCCGTACTTTTTAAATTTTTAACTAAAATGTACTCCCTCCGTCCCAATTTAAATGTCCTAGTTAAAAAAACACGCATTTTAAGAAATATTTTGTTTGTTTGTGGTAAAATGACAATAATATCCTCAAAAGTGGTGATTGTGTTTTGTCTTTTATAGGCAAAATTGAAAATTACATTTCTATTTTTGGAAAGGGACATTTAATTTGGGATAAACAAAAAAGGAAAGTAGGACATTTAAATTGGGACGGAGGGAGTAGTTGTTTTGATATAAGTTAACTAAAGCTAACGCACTTTTACAAGAATTCACATCAAAACTTAGGTGCATGAGAACACCATATTCACTTTTTCAATATCTTTTTTGTCAACATTGGCGAAGGTTCTCAGGCCCCCTGTTTTCTACTCAGTAATGTAATTTTATGCGTTTTGTTTGAAATTTTATAGGTATTGATTAGTCCACCCCTAATTTAAAGATCCCGTGACTTCCAACCCCTCTCCCCTCCGAAGGTTTTTTTTTTTCAAGCTCCCGTCACTATTTGTCAACCCAAGGATCAAAAATAAAATTAGCTAAATGATAACCTAACCTAATCCAACTTTTATGATGAATGTCTGGCCCCAATTTCAATTACAAAAATAAAACATTTGTAGTTATATATTCATTTTGAAACCCATTCTATAAACTGCTTAAAGTAACATTCTTTTGAATCCCTTAAGTATTTTAATAAACATATAACTAATTGGTCATAAAGTCATCGATATCATTGTTTATTAAAGATTTTAATGCTGCAATCTTATTAAGGAGATCATGATATTATTGTGATCTTTGATCGATGGTGAGGAGTACAAGGAATAATTGGTTTGGTCGGCGTAGGGACCCGCACCAATTTTTGGATCTTATAGAAGGGAATAATACATCAACATTTTCATATTATATGGCTTCGATCAACTCCACTATTCTATTTTTAAGTTTTAATATGAATTTAATAAGATTGTTCACTCAAGGTGAAAACAATTACATTTTATGATATGTTTAGCATTCCGTATATGAATGTAAGTATGTAACAAATAAGGGTAAAACAATTCAAGTTAAGACATGGAGCATATACTCATATAAATTAATTAAATTTATAAATATTAAATATGCTAAGTCTAAATTATATTTAGTGATGCTAAAAAGTTAACATAAGGCTTTTACAAATCTATATCTAATGTTTTTGGGTGATTAAGAGATAGTCAAATCTAATATTTTAAGATTTCACAATTTCAAGATAGTGTTATAATAAATTACTAATTATATAAATCGGTAACTCTTACATTGACTTTGCTAAAAATGTTTATAAATATTCTAAGGTTCTAGGTGTTTAACGAATCAAATTTCAAACACTAGAATTAAAAGAATTGGCCAATCCCGTTATAGTGGAGTGACACCCTCATTGCTTTCCTCATAGGAGGTGGGGAGTTTGAGTCCTGCCGGTATCAAAATGTTGCTGGTGGGCCGAGTTTTACTACAGTGGGCCTTCAGGTGGCGGGTTTTCCCCGGGAATTGGTGTGAAATTATTGGTGGACCTGGGTTACTCTCAAAGTACTCCTTTGTCCAGTGGGTACTTCGTAAGTGATCGGATTGATTTGTTGGCTGTTAAAAAAAGAATTAAAAGAATTGAATTACACGAATTTTGATATTTGAAGCTAAATTCGAATTGGTTTCAAATCTCTATCCTTAGCTTTTGCTATTGGTGAGATTAACTGAGTATGATGATGATGATGATATTCAAAACCGAATTCGAATATATAAACCCCAAATGAGGGTTGTTGGCAAACTACAATGAGGTTGTCAAGTTTAATATGATAAAAGATATAAGAAAGGAAAAGAAAGTCCAAAATGAGCTTGAAATCTAACAAAGTAACAATCTAAATGAACTCGGAATCAAAAGCATAAACTCTAAATCGATTTATTGTTCTTCGGTGGTGATTTTCATGGACTAGATTCGAGGGCCATCAACGATTGTGATAGTGAAAAAGTAGAGTTGTTCAATCGTTCGATCATCGTTTTCTTTATTGGAGTGGAATTATGAAAGCAACAATATGCAGTGGCGAAGTTTGGTTCTCAAATCGGGGGGGGGGGGGTTGATTCAATTTTTTCCGATCAGTAGCGAGCGGAAGATCAAAATCAGTGGGGGCCAGACTCATCCCGGACTCAATTTACCTCTGAAAATCACAAAATTTCATCACTGCATAAAAAATGGTGGGGGTCAGGGCCCCCTCAGGCCCGAAAGAAGCTGCGCCCCTCACAATATGGTCTTCGATTTCTAGAAAGTGGCGAAAGAAATTATAGGTTTAGAGCCGATTACTAGATTATGGATTTAGAATTTTAATCTAGTGTTTTCGGGTAATTGCTATCAGGTTGTTCATTGGTTTTGATATTAAATGGTAGATTATGTAACACATACACACTTCTTTTCTTTTCACTCCATGTGTCTAATTAATAGATGTACATATTTATATACCTACCGAAAAGCCATTTTTTTATAGTTTAGTTAGTAAATTACGATATTTTCCCCAATATCACCACCACAGCGCATGCATTTTAATAATGTGGTGTTTAAGTTTCTAAAAACGTTAATGGAAATGTATTGCACCATAATTCTATTATTTAAAGGCAAATAAAAAAGCAGGCACTAGCTCTTTAGAAAGGCAAATTCAATGAATCCAAGCTCCGCGACAAACTATATTTTCTGATGATTATATTTTATGATGATGAATTTTGGTGTCTTTGCATACACGCAACACTATTAAGCATATGTCAAAGAATATGTGTAGTGGAGAGTGTTGAAGTTTCTAATTAGAGTATCATCTCCACATCATGTAAGAAAAAAAGCTTTTAACTAAATAAATCATATTTTTACAAAGGTATAGTGGTTTTGAGAAAATATATTAAAATTTGTAGCCTTAATCATTTACAACACACTGAAATCAGACACAAAGATATTCTTTTTTTTTTTGAACGCCTAACAAATTGGAATCACTCACGAAACACTGGAGTATCATCGTGCCACCAATATTACCACGCGATCATATTCCACCACCAAGTCACAAAGATATTCTCTGAACATCTTTGTGAACTGTTTTGTTATTAGAGCCACTATTGGCTCTTTTGCCTCATTCACCGGTCTCCTTTTCCTAATCATAATTGCCATCGCCGGCACAATCTTTTTCATTTTTGAAATTCTCCGAAAATCTTTCTGAACACACAACCGATTCATCTCCTTCAATCGGAGCTTGATCGGAACACAACCTAGGTAAATTAATTAGCATTGTGTCATATGAAAGAAAGAGAGACAAACATAATTTACAAATTGTGAATGTGTTTAGTTTGTATTAGTTATATAGTTGAAGTCAATGGATATAGATTTAAGCAATCCGATAAGCACCACTAATACTAGTTCAGTTCGTCACAATAAAAAAAAAATCAATTAAAAAAATTCAATTATATTTGGCTTGTCTAATTTTAAACAAAAAATTTAAAACGCAAATAAAAATAAGTAACCATATGCGACTTCTAGTCTTCTTCTATCTAACCTTTCAGCCTTTGTGGTTCTAATTTGTAACATGTTAAATGTAAAGAGGATTTCATGTGTACCTTAACTATAAAGTTTTTTTCCCAGAACAAATTAGCAAAATAATACAAGCATATTATGTTATTCTTACCGTGGTCCATTTTTAATATGTATATCCAAAAGATGAAATACGGTGAATAGAGTACCGTGTCTCATTACACAATCACTAATTCCAAACACAAATATTCGCCACACTTAAACAAACTGTAATCTGTCGGAATTGCAAATTAAGACAATGACTGTTTACCACTGTACATAGAGGCCTAATGATAGGTGACTTGGGGCTTAATGGTCACACGTTCGAGCTTTGAATGATACCAAGTTTTACCAATTATTTATTGTCGTGCTTTCGGGCGGGTGAATGGTCGGGTTTTTCTTGGATTGGTGGACCTGGAGGACCGGGTGCCCCGTGAGTATCCTGAATTTGTCATAAAGGAATTCCCACGGGAGCCCGTGACGACTTTGTTGGCCTTTAAAAAAAAGACAATGACTGTTTATTTACATTAATTTATCATAAAATCTTTCTGCATTAAATATTTTTTGGGTACAAATTATTAAAAACAAAAACCATCGTTAAAATATGAATATATATTTGACATATACACACCGTATCTTTTAGTTGATTTTTTCTACAAAGTATATCTATGAAAACAAAAAAACCGTAATTCTAATAATTCTAAAGATCATTATCTTTTTAGTATATGCATAACTAGATTACACCCCGGGAACGTCCCGGGGTTGAGAAATCTAATATGACATATTAATTTTACATATGAAATAGAATGATTCGCTTTACAGTTACATGCAAGAAAACTTCGGGTAACACCTAACCTAAAACAATTAAAAATGTATCTCCAATGTTAACGCCTAACCTTATACAATATATAGCTCTAATATTAATATCTAACCTAAAACAATGTATAACTCTGAACAAAACCCCACAAAAAAATAGTCGTTTTTTTCCTCCGTTTTTTATATATAGCACTATGGTACTCGTTGGAAAGATAATAAAACGCTTGTTAATTTGGTGTAATTTTTGTCTTTAAAAAATCTCTTATATAAAAGATATTAACGTTTAAAAGTTATGGGAGGAAACATAAGAGAGAAAAATCTAATTTTATTTTTAAATATTTTTTCCTAAAATATCTCAATGCCACATGGGATGACACATGGCACACTCAAGGAGGAGAATGCCTCTTTGAGTGCCATGTCATTAAAATGGCTTTGGTTTATTATATGTATAGATTATAAACGAAAAACTAATTAATTATTTAATAGTTTTGTTAACTATTTTTTTTAAAGGTGTACTTCATTAGAAAAACGCACCCGGTCCTCAAAACAAGGATCGGAGCACACAGGATTACAACAAATACAACGGGTATAAAGCCCAAGACTTCCAAACCAAGTTCTTGAACCTGGATCTAGACTTTAACCAAAGAAACGCTAAAGGCTTGATTCTAGAAACAACTTCAATTATTTTAGCTTCCTTTCCTTTAAAAATCTTATCATTCCGTGCGCTCCAAATAGCCCACATCGAAACCATAACAATACCTTGGAGAATCCCTTTCGCTTCCTTGTTCCTATTCCCGTTCTCAAGGCGAAATAAGTCACGAACATAAAAAGCGAAAATGGGACCTATTTTGCACCAGGACCCCACAGCCACCCAAACCCCCACCCGACCAGCCACACCCTGTAAAAACATGCGTAGAAGTTTCCTCGTCCACCTCACAGAGAGCGCAAAATGGATTTTGAATGTTAACCTGTCTCCATTTAATCCATTGCATACAGCACTGACGATGTTGACTGCTGTCTTGGATGAGAAGTTTCCGAAAATCAGCAACCGAATAATAGCCATCAGCATTGTTTGCCCACTTCCATCGATCTTCAGAATCAATAAGAACTAACCCCTGTAGCCTAGCAAACAGCTGCACATATTCTTGATGTTCGTTGATGGACATAGCTGAGTTTTTCCACCTGTAGTTTAAAGAATCTGACCCATTAACCCAAACAGAACTGACCACGGCCTGTTTATCCATAGCAAGGCGAAATAAATTTGGAAACGCCTCATGGAAAGGAGTATCTCCATGCCACAAATCGATCCAAAATCTAACTTGTTTACCGTCTCCAACCACACCTTTAAATTGAGAACTAAGTTTCTTGGACTGCACCATCACCTTATTTAGCCACGAAACCATAGCTTTCCACCCACTTGAGATAGCATTATTACAAGGAAGGAGATCCCAAGACTTGTTGCGACCATGGCAGAAATCAATAACACACCTCCATAAAGCAGACGGCTCAACCTTGTATCGCCACACCCATTTAACGAGAAGGGCCAAATTAACGTCCATCAAATTAGCAACACCCAAACCTCCATGTTTCTTAGGAGATGTGACTACATCCCAAGCAACTCAATGGATCTTTTTTACATCCTCATCACCCGCCCACAAAAACCGCTTCATAATAGATTCTAAGTCTTCAATAATTATTTTCGGGGCCTTATAAAGCGAGAAATAGTAAATAGGCAAACTAGATAAGACCGACTTAATGAGGATAAGCCGCCCCCCAATAGAAAGGAGCTTAGCCTTCCACAACTTAAGACGAGATTTAAACTTATCAACCACCTCATCCCAATTCCGAATCCTATTCATATTGGCCCCAACTTTAATCCCAAGATACGTGAAAGGAAGCATTCCATGTTTACAACCACAAAGATCCGCCAACACTATAACTTCTTCTACGGAGCTATTTATACCAAAAACTTGAGATTTTAGAATATTGATCTTCAAACCCGAGCATAGATGGAAAATACGCAAAAGGCGAAGCATAACCTTGAAATTCTCCACGGACCATTTCCCCACAATGAGAGCGTTGTCCGCATATAATAAATGTGACAGATTCGGCCCATTAAGACCAAGTTTTAAGCAATCAAAATCACCACCAACTGAGGCTTTATTAATCAAACACGTGAAAGCTTCCATAACGATGAGGAACAAGAAAGGAGAAAGAGGATCTCCATGTCTTAATCCTTTTTCGCATTGAAAGACATAGGTAGGCGAACCGTTAACCAAAACTGAAGACCGGGCTGACTTTAAAACCACTTCTATCCATAAACACCATCGATCTGGGAAATCCATTTGCTTCATAATAGATAATAAAAAACACCAGTCTATATTATCGTAGGCTTTCTCAAAATCAATCTTAAACATGAAAGCCTTTTCCCCTCTTTTTCTTCAGCAAGGAAACTATCTCATTTATAATTAATGGCCCATCAAGGATGAACAGCTCGGATAAAAAAACCACTCTGCGTTTCGGATATAATAAAACCCATCACCTTCTTGAGCCGGTTCGCCAACTCTTTAGAAATCACTTTAGACAAAATCCCAATCAGAGTTATAGGCCTGTAATCCTTCAAACCAATGGGATTTTTAACCTTTGGAATTAGAGTGATAAAAGTCGCACTATAACTGTGATTAATGTAACCGGTTCTATAAAACTGAGAGAAAAGTTAAAAAAAATCGTCTTCAAAAAACGTCCAAAAATGCTTCAAAAAAAAAGAGAAATTAAAACCATCTGGACCTGGGGCTCGATCTCCACCACACTCGAATACGGCTTTTTTAATTTCTTCTTTAGTAAAATCGGCTACTAGCTCATCTTTTGAAACGCCTCCCAGTTTTCTAATTTTGTCACAATCCAAAGACGGCCTCCCTGCACAATTAGAAGAAAACAAAGAGCGAAAAAAAATTGGAAAATGTGTTTCTTAACAAACTCGGTTTCGAAACCCATTTGCCATCAACCATTAAACCTGGTATATTATTTTTCGTCTTTCTCCCGTTAACCACACAATGGAAAAAGGACGAGTTTTCGTCACCGCTAGAGGCCCACCTAACTCGCGATTTCTGTTTAACATCAAGGTTTCGATAATACTCGATCAAGTCCACACCTTGTTTACATTCCTCATAAATCCACACCTCTTCCTCTTCCAACTCGGTAGTCTCTATTTTTAATTCCAATCCTGCTATTTCAGCTTGCATCATGGACAAATCAGCCCCTTATTTAGTTTTCACATTTTCCACCCAATTTTTTAAAACTCTACGCAAATGCTTGAACTTCGAACCTATAACCAAAGCAGGCTCCCCAACAAAATGCTGATCATCCAAAACATCAACTATAACCTTTTTACACCCTTCCCTATCCAGCCATGAATTAAACCATCGGAATGGTTTAGGCCCAAAATTCAAGTCAACTATAGAAAGTAACAAAGGGCAGTGATCAGACCGCCCTCTAGGCATAGCCCTAAGAGCGGCTAGAGGCCATTTATTAAGGAAATTTTGACACACAAGCACTCGATCAATCTTACTAAACTTGAAGCCTTTATCATAACCCACCATAAAAGTAAATTGGTTAGCTTTCATTTTATACTCTTTAAGACCCATCGAATCAATAAAAGCATTAAAATCCCCCGCACTAACCGCATTAAACACTGAGTTCTTCCTCTCCTCTGGCTATCTAACCACATTGAAATCGCCTATGAAAATCCACAGACCACTATAAACCTGCATAATCCCATCAAATCCTCCCACAAACGCCTCTTCTGAACCACCTTTTGAGGGCCATATACATTAATAATATTTAACGGGGTGTCATTCGAAACTAAATAACCACTGGACATAAGAAAATTTTGCTTCGAAATCGTCACCCTTCTATTAAAAACCTTCTCATCCCAGACATTGATTAAACCATCTGATCTCCCCTCAGCCTCAGTAACATCATAATCATAACCTTTACCCCCCCCCCCAAACTGCATCTATGTTAATCGAATTAGAATTCCCCAACTGGGTTTCTTGAATAGCCAAAAAAGAAACATCATCCCTGACCTTTAAACTTTTTACCCAGCCACACTTCCCAATTGCCCCAAGCCCTTTAACATTAATAGATAGAAAGTTCATTGTTTACCTTTTTGTTTGCCTTCTTCCTCCACAGATTCCCGAACCATATTCGTAAAATTGCCCAATTTAGTTCCCATTTTAGCACCAAGGAGTACAGTTTCGTCAACCTCTTTTTGAATCTCTATCCCTTTGTTTTTTACACCACCGTTTGAGTCATTCCTTTCACCTGTACCACTCGATCCTGCACTACTCTCGGGTTGAGGGTTAAGATCGAACCTCTTCTCTTTTTCGGTATCCATTGGCTGTTCCTCCTCTTCCACCGAAAGAAGTGACATTTGTGATGCGAATCTTTTCTATTTCAAATACATTATTAAGTAATTACAATTTTACTTAAATTAAATGAATGCTTGAAGGCCATGCTCAGGATTTTTTTGACCGTTCTTTCGATTTAGGGTTGGGTCAATGCATGTCCACACTAGAACACATGGATATTCTCAAATACCGGTTGATGATCCTTATGTATTCGGAATATTAAACTTGCCGGATCTGTCGTAAAGCTTGTATGGATAAGTATGGAGATCACGCAGTTCATTGCAAAGAGCTCCTCGATTTCAAATACCGTCATGACTGGGTGAGAGATGTTTTGTGGGACATCTTGAGAAAAGATGGGATTTCTGCAAAAAAGAAGGCCCCTGTGAATTTTCTCACGGACTATACGGAAGGGAGATCTACTTTGCGACCTGCGGATCTACTCGTCTTTGGTTGGGCTAGGGGGAAACATTCATGTGTGGACCTCACAGGGGTATCTCCTTTGATTGGTCTAAGGGAAAACAGGTTTGTAACTGGACAAGCATTGAGAAAAACGGAATCGAAAAAAGTGAATAAGCACGCTAAAGCCTGTGCAGAGAACCAACATGCCTTTGTCGCATTTGCCTTTGATACCTTTAGCTCCCTAGCACCAGAAGCTATTCGTTTATTGACTAGGGTCCAATGATTATCCACAACAATTAGTTCATCTCCAAGGGGCATGAGTTTGTATTTGGTAGATTAGGGTTCGCTATTTAGAAATGAGTGACAACGTAGTTTGTTGTCCGTCTACCTTCTATTTTAATGTAAGTTGATAAGTTTTAAAAAATGTAATTTAGTTTTTATTTTTTTTATAATAACATGCAATAGTTAAAATGATAATAAAAACTTTACAAATTAATTTGCTTGTCCCAAATTTCTTCCCATTCACAAAATCTCTCTCTCTCTCACCTTTATGAATAATTTAAGTAATTTCTTTTTATTGGTGCATATAATTGTGCTTCTGCTTCTTGTGATCCTTTACATATTCATCTAGGGTTTGTTTACTTTTGCTCCTGATCCAAAGAAACTAAAGCCATCAATGTCTGCAACTAATTAGCTGAGATCTTACACAATATACAAACTAGATTTACTAGGTAGGCAAACAAAAGGTACCATCATCTTAATTTATGTTCTTTCATTTTCTTGTTCTTTACACCAAAAAAAACCCTTTTGTCCTTCTTTTGCTTAAAGACTAGACTGTATAATTCAAGAAAATCAAGCAACAAAACCATAAAATATATAACTGTATCATGCAAATATTCTTGATTTGATACATAAATGTAATCTTTCTTGATTTTGTTTCATGGGATTCTTGATTTAGTTGTTGTTTTGCTAGTACATGCTATTCCAGCAGTAGATCTATAGCATGTGTGACAAGATTCTGTATTTTCTATAGTTCTTTCTTTTCATGCTGACTATGATCTAAAGCAGATGTCAGCTTTTTTTCTTCGAGTCTGAATCAGGTGGGGGACAAATGGCTTTTTGTTAAAGATCTGTGTGTATATGTACTTATAAAGGAATATATCGTTGCAGCTTTTCTTGAGAATAAAAGGGACCAAATTTGGTGTGATCAAAATAAGTACAGTAATCACATAGAAAATTTGGTAATAGATTGTTGTTTGTAGTCTAATCTTCCGGCATGTTATTAGAAATTCTTGCAGAAAATTTAGCAATTAATTTTTGGGTATGTTTTTTTGCTTTAATGTTAATTGGATCCTTAAACATTTGATATGGATCACCACAGTAAGGGTTTGAACTTTGAGCTTGTATATATAAGTCCAATTAATCAAGGGGTTTTTAGTTTTGAACATAACTGTAAGGTTTATATTTCTAGAGAAAGTTTGATATACAAAGAAGTCTTAACGTGCGAAGGTAAAAGAGTGCGTAATTTGTGTTATAACTTGAGTCGTTTTGTGTGTTACATGTATGCATGACTACTTTTGAGAGTATGCATGCGTGATTTTATCTAATGTGTAGCTTTTTTCGGTAAAAGTTTAATACGTGCGTAATTTTGATTTGTGCTTGCATAAGTTTAAAACTGATACTCGTTACGATTTGTGGGATAAGACTCCTTTATAGGTTAACTCACCCATATATTTCTAATATTGGTTGAGTTTATTATGTGTTGTAGCTATTATTATTATTATTATTATTATTATTATTATTATTTGAGTTATCATTTATCAATGATTTTGTGTGTTAGTAATTTTATCCCTAGTTTAGTTATTAACGTTTTAGCATTATCACATCATATGTAAAGAGCAATATATGAAAAAATAGCGGTTTGGTTTTGTGTTTTGTCTTGCCATGATCATTTGCTCCTTAAAGAAATTTGTGTTTGGTTCTTTGTTTAGTGTAACTTTGTTATTTGGGAAATACTATTAATAAGCAATTGACATGATCGATAGTCTAACTTCTGCATATATAGTTTATTAATTTAATTTTGAGGATATTAAATGTCATTAACATACTTTCTCAATATGGGTGTCACATGCAGCACATAAACATGTCTTCTTCCAGTGCCCATCCTAGTGCTCCCTGTGCAGCCTGCAAGTTCTTGAGAAGAAAATGCATCAAAGGATGTGTTTTCTCACCATATTTCCCACCAGAAGATCCAATTAAATTCACAAACGTTCACAAAATATTTGGGGCAAGCAATGTTAGCAAACTTCTTAATGAAATTGCACCTCATCAGAGAGAAGATGCTGTCAACTCTTTAGCATATGAAGCCGAGGCGCGTCTAAAAGACCCCGTATATGGTTGTGTTGGTGCTATTTCTGTACTCCAAAGGCAAGTTCTTCGACTACAAAAGGAACTAGATGCAACTAATGCGGATCTTATTCGGTTTTCAAGTAACCAAAACATATTAACCATACCGCAAAGTTCTTCGGGGGATTATCCACATGACCCTCATGCCTTACCACCTAACTATGTTACTTATTCATGGAATTACAACCCTTGAGGAAAGAAATAAGAAGGTGCATAAGACAAGATCTTGGTTGGTGATATTGTATGTGAATATATGTTCAAGACCTTTTTATGATTTGTGTTTAATAATGTTATCTTATGTGGTACCTTGAATGTTGAATCCTTGAAAATCTTTGTCAGATTCTCTTAATTACTTAGGTTTTCTATGATGTGAATGCTTGAGTTGCCATTTGCCACTTGCCACCTATAATATTATCAATGGGGTTTGTGTGCATGTCTTTTTTATATCTAAAACCAAGTGTCAAATATGTGTTCTTATATTAAAAACTCAATAATAATTACAAGCTAGCTACATCATTTGTGATCTTGTTTGTTCATATTAAATTCAAACTTTTACTTAAAAAAAACAATAAAACAAATATTCGGTAGGAACAGTGAAAGTGAATAGAAAAACGTTAAAACTTTAATCAACTACAACTTTTAGTTTTACGTATATATCGTCGACTAGTCATTGATAAAGTTTCATTGGTATGCATGCCAAGGCAAAAAGGTTCATGTCTATGCCTATTCTATGGGGCCAAAGTCCATAGTTTGTTGTCCAATTTTCAGGTTTTCCAAAACTTATAATTAGGTTCTTAAGTTTTAATTTATTTTTCTGTTTTAATGTAAAGCTGCTAACCATGCTTTTATTCAATCAAGATTGATTTGAAATATAGAATTTCAGCATTTAGTAAAATCATCCATATGTCTGTTAATGTAGTAAAATAACTGTTTCCTTTTTCTTCTTCTTTTTTTTTTTTTCTAAATCATGTTGTCCTCTCAAGCTAAAGTGAAAGTTAAATTGTGGTATTCTTTATCAAGAAACATAGTGTAACAATCTTTCCTTTTTAGCAAGGATTTTTTTCTTGTATGAATTTTAAATTTGTTTTTTATCTTTTTTAGTGAGATTACACATCATAACGTGTGCACACGCACTTACACATATATGTGTGTTTTTTTCGTAGTCTATTGTAAACTAGTTTTATATCCGTCCGGCATGGTTGGGAACTTTAACGTAATAATATGACAAAGCTAATTTGCAAATCACAATATCTCAGGTATTGTGTGTTATATAGTCGCACTTACTATTTAGTCGCCATAGGCCTATCTATATTAACATGTACAGCAATAGAAAACTTGACCTGATATGAAAGAACAATGGCGACGAACTTGTTGAGACCAAGTTTCATTGCTATAGCATGTTGTGACGAAATTTCGTCGCTAAAAGTTTTACTTTTTTTTCGTCTCTAAAAGGGTCTCACGTGTCCAATAATGAAAATCTTAACCTTCATATTAAGGGGTTAAACCCTTTGTTATGTTTGGGTATGCATAAGAGCCTACCATGATTTCACCATGACATTTTTTTTATTATGAAAAATTATGTAACCGATTCCTCAAACTTGCAAAAGGGTTACAACATGAGGACTTTCAAGGAGGTCACTCATCCTGGTACTACTCTTCATGCTTCAATTTCATTGGATATATATTGGTCTCTTTAGAACTAGGCCGGGTTAGTTGTTCTTTCATACAATCTATTGCACCATTTAATTATACTATTTCACCATTATACTATAGCTTTCTTTTATTTGTTTTTTTTTCTTGTAATTACTCGGGTTTACTGTCATTTAAATAATATAATTAGGTGTTCCCAAAAAGCTAGCAAGATCGAATCGATCTAGTATGAGCACATGGGTGCTTACACTTTAGGTTAAGACTGATTCCATGTGCGCTAAAAACAACAAAGAGAGTATGATAATTGAGAAGTTATAATTTAGAATGAATTTTGCAGCTTTAATTAGGAGCATCTTTCCATTTAAGTAAGTTGATGCATCATTGTCTCTGATTAGGGAGTAGCACTACACGAGTTATACATGGGGTGATGGGGAAGCATATATAATGGAGTTAATCAGTATATTTATTAATATAAGTTATCTTTTTTGCTTAATACATTACTTAGATGAACAAATGTTAAATGTTATATAATTGTCTTTCTTAACTAGCTATCATTAAAATGGATCAACATCGCATGCAATTTTGTTAAACACCTTGCAGAATGATAATTGTTGAGTTAACTATCAAATTGAATTAAGCAAAACCGAAGAAAGAGAAAATAGAATAAGAACAAACTAATGATATGAGTTATCGATTCAAGAATAGAATTAAGAAATAAATGTATCGCGTAAGATCAAACTTATAGCATGTTCGGAGAGGGTGAGAAAAAGGGTACATAATTGGATTTTATTACTCTCAATTATTAGGTATCGGCCGTTGTTATTCTCGACTAAGACCTTAATCACCACCACTCCCTACTTTAGCACTTGGGTTGTTATGCCACTCCCAAACTAACCAGGTTAGTTATCTA
Source organism: Ambrosia x helenae (assembly GCA_030844895.1). NCBI lineage: Eukaryota > Viridiplantae > Streptophyta > Magnoliopsida > Asterales > Asteraceae > Ambrosia > Ambrosia x helenae. Next base: position 27,458 of record JAUTDX010003051.1, read on the forward strand.
ATCCGATGTGACATTTGTTTCTGACATGGCAAGATGACGTGACATTTTATCCCGCGTGTCATGGTGACATGTAAATAAAAAAAGGTTTATAACCCCCCTCCCCCAATAAAAAAAACTCTCACACACACCTAACGTGTAAGCTTAGCCATAGTTTTTTACTTAAAAAGTGTAGTCTAAATCCTAATTGCCTGCCAACGGATCGAAGATGATATGGCGGCTTCTAATAGGAAGAAAAAAGAGAAAATGATGTGTAGGGTTATGGTCGATCTAAGCGGCCAAGCCCGTGGTGAGCAATCTGTAGCTTGCTCGAAATCAGCTCATTTGTAAATGAGTTGAGCTGAGCTAGCTTGATTTGTAAAGGAGCTGACCTCGAGCCAAATCAAAGAAGAGCTCACCCGGTTGACTCATTCAAGTTAAGTTTAAATCTTAATGCATATAAGTTATAACCCGTTATAACCCACATTGTTGATCTTAATTATTTTAGCCATTTTTTACACCCATCTTAGCTTGTTAGCTTACTCAAATTGAGAGTGTATATAAATACTATTTATTTAAATGTTGTAAAAACTAGTGAGATAGAACTCAAAATTTTGAGTTCATCTGAGATTGTGCTAAAAAGTTTCAAAATTTTAACATAAGTGAGTCAAGTCAAGCTGACTCATTTTACATTGAGCCCGAGGACAAGCTAACGCTAGTCAGTAGTAACTAATCATTAGAAAAAAATATAGTAAACAATTAGTATTAACTACATCATCAACAAGTATGATATCATATCAGTTTTAACCTGGGTGGCCTCTAACAACCGGTATTAGAAGAAACCACACATCTGCAACAACTTGGGCGATAAACAGTAACTAAGTTATTGATGACAGAGATGTTACCTTAATGCTAATGAAGTTCCTGATAAAGGATTTTATGTCGACAAAATTTTCGTTGAGGTAATCGAATAACTGTTAACCGTTTAAACGCCAACGCACACGCGCTTTACGCAGTGTTGTGTCTTTTGAACTAAGAGTTGTAATAGCTCACCAACAATAAAACACAAGTCTTTGTTAATAGCTGATACATATCTTTTAGAACAACAATTGCATATTCTTTTTTAAAATTAATATTCTAATTCTAGATTTCTAGGGTAACATCATAATATGCATTGCAAAATGAAAGTAGTCATATATGATTATGAGAAATATCTAGAAATATTTAATGCTACAAGACCTATAAGATATGTTATGGTTTCCTCTTAGGCTATGGGGTGCGGAACCCTTCCCCCTTTCCTCCCCCTTGTCCACATCAGCGCCACGTCATTTCCTCATTCCCCTCCTCCAAACCAAGGAAATGGTTCCCCCTTCTTCCCCCTTCCCCTCTCCTTTTTATAATATTTTTTTAAACAGAAAAAGACAAATATATATATATATATATATATGTATATAATATTAATATTAGATTAAAACACTGATCGGTGCCATCGGGGGATTTTCCCCGTTCTTCCCGAAATTAAACGGGGGAGGGGGGTTGTTCCCCGAGGGGGAGACCCCCCACGTCACCCCACCGAAGGTGTTTGCCGAACCACACCCCAAAATCTCATATATAGAATTGAAAGAAACATGCTCAACAACGTTTCTAGTGGTTTAGACGTAGTTTTGATGGGTTTCACATACAAGTTAGATGCGTAATAGACTCATATTCACTTCTCCCTTAGATTATATTTAACATGTGCATGTCCGATTCCTAAAATCTCACACCAAAATAGTTTTGTGGGGCAATAACACTGTACTCATACAGAAAAGGACTATTTAATGCGATCTTCTAAACAATCATACCTCATGTATCTACAGTAAAATTCTCGCTATTTTTTTTTTTCTAAATATTAATTCTAAACCTTTTCCTAAGTTGTTTTAAGATACCTTGTGTTAATTAGTCATTGGGGTGTTTTTACCATGTTACATATCAATGTGTTTAATTAGATTGTGTTAATTGCTAATGATCTCCAACCTAGCAGGTTTAAGGCGGGAGGGTTTAGCTCTTTAGAGGGTTCTCGCCTGGGGTTGGTCACATGTTCGATTCTCGTCCATCGAAAAATTATATCCATTAAGGTTGAAAGGGCACGGCGTGTGGGAGGACTCGAACTTGTGACCCGGAGGTTGTTAGGACTATAATTTCACCATTGAACTACGCCTTTAAAAAAAATTGTGTTAATTGAAATGGATTTGTGGTCAACGTTTCATATTTCAAACTTAAAACAGTCTTGTCTTGGTTGTGAAATGAATTTGTAGTCAACGTTTCAGATGTCAAGCTTAAAACCATTTTCTACTCTTTGTTTAAAAACAATAGTTCGGGGATCATCTGCATAACAAGTTTCATATGAATTATCTAACATATTTTTTCAACTTAAAAAACCAATCATATAGGTCAATATAAGCTACATGTACTATTTACATAACTAGATTAGAGTCCCGTGTTAACACACGGTACATGTTCAAGTCAAATGAAAAAAATTCTATAAATATTGTAGCATACAAGTTTTATTGATTGAAAGTTACTTGCATGCAAAATATGATAAAAAAAGTTTAATGTTACTCAATAATGGATATATAAATCAACAAATGTTTAATTTGACGTGATTTAAAAACAAATAATGAAATGAATAATAACATATTTATTGTAACGGAATGCAAATGAACATTAACATTATCTTAATGCCATTCAAAACCAATAACTACTTTTGGCGCCAAGCTTTTGAATATTCATCAAATCCTCATTGTCTTAATGTCACTCAAAACCAATAACTACTTTCCACAAAAAATAGAGATAATCAAGGAAAGCCAATGAAGTCTTTGACTCATCCGATTTTGAATTCAATGCCATTCGGATCTACCCAAATCCGAAACACTATCTCCATTCCAATCAATAATCAAAACAAAAAAACATTTACCTTTCATAATAAATATCCAAAATATAAATGATCCTCAAGAACATGAAGAACACTAAGGGGAATATTGATGAATATACCCAATCAACAACACCAACCAAACCTTCGGCCAAATCCCATTCACTCCATAAACAATATAGAATCTGATTCTCAAACATGAACAAATTATTATATTGGTTAACCATAACTTAATCTAAAACGTGAAAAAACATGGAGTTTGATATAATGCCTTAAGAATACAAATCTTCAAACCAATTAAATATAGTGTTCGAGCATACTAAACAAACGGTCTTAACAATCAAAACTACACAACCTGGCACATGATACAAAGGCGGTAGAGAATAACATAAATCAAAATGTAAACTGAATAAGATATCTGTATATAGTTAGATATAATGAGTAAAAGAAAATATTTTAATACAATATTGAAAATGGAAACTTGGTTATTACAATTATATGTATATATTTTAGGAAATAATTTATCACATTTAAATTTAATCAAAATTCAAAATTTGTTTTGAAATTTAAAATTCAAACATGGGTCAAATTTGAGCTCCATGGATATGGGTATAGAGTTGGAGCATGATATGACACTCTAGAAAGGGGACACCTCACCCCCTAGTTACTCTTTTATTATAGAGTAGATTACCTTTTTTTATGCAATGGATCCATTTACCCTCAAATGATTACTAGTCAAAGTGGGTATTCTTTTGTATAAACATATTTTTTTTTGATATGTCTAATCTTGATGGGGTGTCTGCTAAAACGTAGTGGTGTAAGTAGAGACGAGTGGGGTCACAAAAGGAACCTTCCAAATACCGAAGATTAGTGTTAGGGGGTGTTTGTTTTTTGCCAAAAGTTCTTCCTGGCCTTTTATGTTTGTGCCGCGCAGACCACTGTGAGACGTTATGGTCTGCAGACTGTTTGTGTTTTGGAAGACTTTTCACTAAAAAAAGGTCTGCATGCCCTCTTCTTGGTGCGGACCTGGACTAACATCTGCTGACCTCTTCTCAAACCTCTTCTCATCTTCTCCAAACTCAAACTCAAACCCTAGCCATGCATCTCACCTCCCTACTCCCATTCCCGTCGTCTCGTTCCTCCCTCCATCCCTGTACCCTTCCTCCTTCTTCCTCCCTTCATCCCCGTTGCCTCCCTCCTCCCTCACTCCCCATCGATGTCGCACCCCTCCTCCCGTTCACGACTCCCTCGTCCCTCCTCCCGTTCTGGTTTTGCTCACTTGGACCAAACAGAGGTAACCACCCACCTCTCTGTACTCCCCTTGTACTCGACGCCTGAGAAGACGACCCACCTGCTCAACAATCAGGATTCAGGTGAAGTGGTTTGGGGGTTGGTGGATGATGAAAGTGGTGGATGGTGGTTGTGATATTGACGATGTTGGCTGTGAGGAAGACGGATATGGAGGTGGCTCGATATCATGACTGAGCAGGTGGTTGTTTTAGGTAAATAGGGTGACGACCAGCGGTGGTTTACGGGGACGAGATCGTTTAGCCTCGGGTCAGTTTTGGTGTTGTTTGGTTTATCCGGTCAGTCATGGTTCTCAAGGATGGCTATGGACCGGCTGCGTTTTTTATGTTTGTCTCGGTTATGGTGCGTTATGGCGTCGGGTGACAACAGAGGGTGTTGGTTAACGGTGGGGGTTGTTTCGGGTTACGCTGGAAGCGTAGGAAAGCTTCTCAGCCCTTAGATGTAGGCGATGGAATGATGGTAATTATCAACCTTAATCATGGCCGGCTTAAACAAGCCAATGGTAAATTAGAAAAAAACGTTCAAAACAGAGGCTTAAACCGAAAATTAATTTAAACGATTCCAAATCGATTAAACATTTTGAAAGATTACAAAATAAAAAAAACAGAGCATATACTGAACGTAAAAAGAAGAAGAACAAAGAATCATTGAAAAAATTAAAAAGCAAAGCGTATACTGAACGTTAAAAGAAGAAGTAATGAATAAACGCTCGTTATTGTTGCGAAATACTTTTGATTATATTTCATGAAGAGCGTTTTAACCTAAAACAACTAGTTTAACAAATGTTGCAGAAGAAAATAAAGAAGATGGTGATAACAGAGGGTGTAAAAACGCGCGTACATATATGTTCATTATTATAAACACACCTTGTATATTCTTTAAAAGCACGTTGTATATTCTTTAAACGAACGTTGTATATTCTTTAAATGCAAGTTGTATATTTGGGTCTGATAAACAAAAGCACGTTCATTATTATAAACGCACGTTGTATATTCTTTAAACGCACGTTATAAAAAAAACAAACACACCTTTTAAAAAATTGAAACGCGCCTTTGTAAAAAAGAAACGCACGTTTAAGTCGGTGCGGTGGCTCCACCGTTTCGTTCCTATAGAACCAACAATACCCCACTATTGTTTTGTCCCTTTCTGTTGTTGACCCTACCCTTTTGTCCCTTCTGTCGCTTCATAATTTCTTTTGAACATACCATACCCTTCTGCCGCTTCATTATTTCTTTCGACCACCTCTCCCAGTTTTCAATGGCCGACAAAATACACCCTGCTGTCACCGTTCGAGTGGTGTATGTGTGTGTGTTGATGTTGGTGCGGTGACTCCACCGTTCGAGTGGTGGTTGCTGACCGGAGCTCCGCCGTCGATAGTGGTGGGAGGTCTCCGGCTCCTCCCCTCTCTCTCTCTGTTTTCTGTTTCTTCTTTAGATGTGTGTGTGTTATAACAGAGAAGGGTGAGTTTGGGTGTTTTATAAAGTCTAGATTGCCCTTTTAATCAACCATGATTGAGTTAATTAGAGTTAACTATGGTTTACAGAAGTCAAGATGTGATGACTTCCTACCCATCCTATGTTAAGAGGACTTTGTATCATATACTCTCTTGATTTATTTTATAAAGAAACTTAAAACTTTCCCATTTTAGCTAGTTTTTTTTTATATTTCCCAATTAATGATCTTTTTAGTTTTCTTCTTTTGTTTTTACCACACTTTTTATACCTTTTTCATTATTTTATTGTATCTTTGTTTTCGTATCTTTACAAGCGATTAGGTAAAAGTAAATTGTATTATTATTGCAATCATATAGTACTTTTTACCATTCATTATGCAACCACACTAACTATTGTTGGTCAACCCAGCCCGTTTCTGCCTATAGTAAATACTAGAAAGCGAAATTTCCTTGTCAGGTAAGTTTCGTCCCCCACGAGTGATGTAATGATCTGGGCACTATCTTGGAGACAAGCTCGGTTAAATAGAAATGTATGAGATATGCAAACCACATGCATCCGGAGAGATTGGTTGTTATTCGGAATGGCTTTGGGCCTTTCCTATGCAACATAGGTGGAAGGTAAAGGATTCTGAGACATCGGTGGGATACCGCTCTAGAAGAGCTAGAATTTTAACCTTCTGTCAAAACATTCGGGCTTCTTGGCAGTCTTATTTTTTATGATAAGAAAATTGCTCTCGGCTGTGTTTGATAGAACTCGGAAAACAAAATACATTTAAACAAAACTCACTATTTCAGGTAATGTACCCGACTAGTTGGATCATATACGTGTGAATTGTGATGCCATGGAATTACAACCCACCAAGTTTTTTTGGAAAGGCCTTTTTTCGCAACATAAATGGGCCTTTAGCCCAAAACAATATTTAAATACAAAAATTATGTGAATTGGGAAAGTATCTTTTACATATATGGTAGCGTTTGGTATGCTGGAATAGAAGGGGGGAATGGAATGGACCATTACGAGATAATGAAAAATAGTGTGTTTGGTTGGTTAAACTAATGGAATCACCCATTCCACAAGGCATTCCATTCCCTCAAAACCATTCCATCCACCCTCCATGTTTTTTTTCCATTCCATCCCTCATTCACCCTTACTAACAACACCATAACCCACCAATCACCACCACCACCCACCACCGCCGTCACCACCCACCATCGTCGCCGCCGCCACCAACCACCGCCACCCATTACTTTCACCCACCCACCACCACCGCCGCCACCGTCACCACTCACCTCTGTCACCCACTTACCCAACGCCACCCACCACCGTCACCCACCACCTACCATCATCGCCACCCACCACTACCCACTACCCACCACCGTCACCCACCCACCCACCATCATCGCCATCCACCTCCACCCATCGCCATCTTCTCCACCACCCACCACCGTTGTAGCCACCCACCACCACATACCATCATCGCCACCAACCACCACCCACCACCGCCACTACTCACCATCGTCGCCCACCCACCATCACGGCCATCCGCCTCCACCTTCCACCGTCGCCACCATTGCTGCCACCCACCACCACTGCTACCACCACATATCACCACCCACCATCACCGCCACTAACCACCACTAACCACACCCACTCACCACCGATTTTATTCCATCGTCTTTTCTTGTCTATCTAACAACACAAAGTAATGTTTTGTTTCATTCCCACATTGCAACCAAACATGACATGGAATGGTAATGATCCATTCCATTACCTTGTCCATTCCATTACCCCGTCCATTTCATTCCCTCATCCATTCCATTACCCCATACCAAACAGATATATTTAACATGAAAATTCTCACGAAATTCGTGAGTTCTCATTTACATCTTCTAATATATAATATCCATTACTGAATTATTCACATCATTAGAGAGCTACAAATTGCAAAACACAATGACATTCACGGGACGTTCATCACCATGAAGAATCCGGATACCTCTTATTGCATCAATCGCAACCTGCTACTAGGACTACTCACCCACCACCACCTGTGAACCCCTTTACCGGCGGCACCACCCGTGCCCTTCTCTCTCCTCTGCACATAGAGAGATATCTCACAGAAACGGTCACGAAACCCATCACCCGGGTTACCGATGGCGGTGAATCCGTGAGATAGTGGGGTACCAGTAGGCTTTACGGTTAGCTCTCCGCCCACCCTTAGTTTTTCCAAACATCTATATCTATAATAAACAAAAAGGGGTATGCCACATGAAACTAGATTAAGCTTTCAAACCCCTTGGTTTCCCTACAAAAGTCTTTTTCTCTATCATGTGCATGACACGTGTACTCCCCCCCCCCCCCCCCCTCCCCCCCCCCCCCATTTTTAAACGTTAGTAACTTTTATATACAATATTTTTTTAAATTACACTAAATTAACAAACGTTTTTTTATCTTTTCAACGAGCACCATAGTGATATACAAAAAACGAAAAAAATGACTTTTTTTAGTAGGTTTTCATTCATGCATAAAAAAAAACACAATGTGTTCAGCTAATTTATTAATCATGTCTAGGAAAGTTACTAATCATGTTAAGATAGTATATATGCTTTTGTACCTACTTTTATATATAAGAACTCGCTAACTACATATATATTTACAGATGTAGTCAGCTTGGTAGGAATCTAATTTTTTTTATTTTGATTGATGTTGCTAGGAACATTGATTATAAGGATTGCTAAACTGGTTAGATGTACTCTATGATTCTTAGACATCAGGTAAATTTCTAACTGATAAGTAGTAGTTAATCACCCCACCATGCACGCCTCTTAAATCAATAAATCATCATGACATATCATATCATATGATACCAATTTGATTGTTTTTTTTCGGGTTCACATCACAGATTTAGAATGTCTTGAGGAAGTGACAAAGTTGGACAAAGAATTCACTCGAGCAAGATGTGCACACGTAGAATTAGATGTAGATTTTATGAGTTATCGAATGTTGATCATTTACAAAAAAAAAATCCTGAAAAAAACGACTTATTTCTTTACGGTATACACATTTCGTCACTTCATATTATATTTGTCTATGACTGAAGCACTAGAGGAATAAACTACTTCCGTAAATAAAAAAATTGAAACTTGTTGTTCATGCAAAGCCTCATAAAGCCAAGTCATGACACACGTGTCCTCACCACAATCCTCCCCATCATCTTTATTAACACCACCACCTCACCTCAACCGACTCATCACACCCATGGCTACCACAACCTACGACCGTCACCAACTCACCACCACCCAACCCCACTACCGCCATGATCAACAAGCCCGACTAACCCACCCTCAGCACCACCAAGGCCATCAACCGGCAAAATACTGACCATGATGGCCTTACTTCCATTAACCGGTATCTTGTTCGGTTTAGCCGGTATAACCCTCGTTGGAACGGTTATCGGGCTCGCTATAACGACCCCGCTATTCGTTATATTTAGCCCGGTTATCGTTCCAGCGGCTATAGCAATCGGGCTAGCGGTTACCGGTTTTTTGACATCGGGGACGTTCGGGTTAACGGGTTTGAGCTCGCTGTCGTATTTGTTTAGCATGGTGAGGCGGTCGACAATGTCGGTTCCGGATCAAATGGGGTATGTTAAAGGGAAGTTGCAAGATGTAGGGGAGTATACGGGCCAAAAGACGAAGGATTTGGGTTATAAGATACAACATACGGCCCATGAAATGGGTGATCAGGGTCAGGGTGGCAGGAAAGAGGGGGGTAAAGGTGGTGATAAGGCTTGAGAATTTGTGAGTTAAATGAGTATGGAATAATAATAATATTAATAATAATGGTGATGTGAGTTTAGTTTGTGTGTAAGCTATGGTTGTGAGGGTTTGTGTATGGAGATTTGGTGTTTTTTATAATAATAAAATGGGATTTGTGTTTGTCTTAATTTGTGTTTTTTTGGTTTGGTAGGATGATTAAACTGGTTTGTTATGATTCAACAATAGTTAATTAATAGATAGTAAAGAATGGTTTTCAAGTGTTCGACCTTTTCACACTTTAGGCAAATTAAACTTAGCAATGGGCAATAATAGTGACAGGTGACATCCACTCGGTTTCAAGATAAATAAATTTTAAATTTAAAATTATTTATGTATAAACTTTTTGAACTAAAATTGGATAATAATGTAAATAGTTAAAGAATTAGAAGTATGACCTTAACTATGAAGTGTTATACATAATTGAAAAACTAAAATGTATGACATTTGTTTTGTTAAACTGTTAACTATGCTCAAGATATGAAGCTCCAACTATATCGATCATTTCCTGGTTTAAAATCAATCATTTTTATTTTTTAACTAGCTGATTACCCCGGAAGGATCCCGGGGTTGAAAAATATAACCATTCTAATAATACTAATACTAATAGTAATTATTACTCTTGTAATTAAATAAAAAATAATAATCTTGCTATAAGGTGACACCATGTGTTGCAGTGTTGCACGATTCTTTCTCGTAGCTTCTCTTGATGAAGTATACCTATCCATCTTTAGAAGAGTAAAATTCCAATGATAGCATGACGATTGGGCTGAATTTCAACATCGTAGATAAGAAGCTGGTTTAAAAGAAAAAAACATGATTAATAAATAACCTGAACACTTTGTGTTTTTTTTTGTTTCGTGTATTAACGAAAACTCCACAAAAAATAGTTGTTTTTTTTCTCCGTTTTTTATATAGCACTATGGTACTCGTTGGAAAGATAATAAAACGCTCGTTAATCTGGTGTAATTTTTTTCTTTAAAAAATCTCGTATATAAAAGATATTAACGTTTAAAAATTATGGGAGGAAATATGAGAGAGAAAAATTTAAATTTGTTTTTAAATTCTTTTTCCTAAAATAACTCAATCTTTTTTAGGGTTTTATCTTTTTCTTTTTTTATTAAAAAATCAAAATAATTCAAAATCACTAAAATCTTTCAATTATAATGCCACGTGGCAGTTTCATGGAGGAACCAATAGCCGCCACGTCAGCAAAAGTCTTTTCTTTTATATATATATATAGATTAAAACAAGTTTATATATAGTTGCAGACGTGCAGCTATTGATTTCCCAGAAGGGGTTTACACACATACTGTATCATATCAAAACCCGAAGCAGAAAACTTATAACATTATAATCCAGAAGCGTTTAACGAGCCAGAAATCAAACCATATAACGTCCTCATGTCGAGTGGTCCAGATTATGTACATAATCACAAATTAAAACCATGAAAGTATGAAACCATGTAAGAAAAGGCAGGTTAGCGACCAAACCAAGGTCTCGGGTTTTGGCTCTCCACCCCATCAGTCATCAGCTTGTCCAGCACTACATTCAAGTCAACCGCCTGACATTTTCTGTCAGTTTCCTTACTGTCGCCCTCACCTGATCTCTTGGGAATCCCATATTGGTTACCTTATCAACCACGTCATCAATTGGAACCCTGTTCCCCGAACCAGAACCAGATCCAGATCCAGAACTAGAACCACCACCAACTGCTGTTGCAGTAGGAAGGGCCTGAGGTAATAACCTAGCTGTAGGGAGTTGTGGGTAGCCACTTCCGCCACCAGGACCCATATTAGGTGAAGAATGTTGTTGGGATTTTACAGGAGACCCACTTCCATACTGAGAACCACCATAATTGTAAGGTTCGCCAAACCCAGCCGACGGCCCATACTGGCTAGGAAATCCTGGACCAGTCCTAACGGATGGTGGTGGTTCGTACATTTGGGATGGGTTCCCATGAAATTGTTGTGCGGGAGGGCCGCCACCAGGTTGGCGAGCACTCGGTGGATAATTCTGGGGTGTCATATAAGCCAGTTCTTCTGAAAGGTGGCTTGATGGAGGTTGGCTTTGAGAAGGATTCGGCTGTTGCAGAGACATGGGTGGTGGTTGAGAATACTGGATTTGGGTAGGTTGTTGATACTGAGGCCGTGGTGATTGCGGTGATGCCATAGGCGGCTGAAGCTGTTGAGGTGGCGGCATCTGGTACTGCTGAGGTGGTGGTGGTGGTGGTGGTGGTGCTTCAGCCGTTTGACCAGACGGTGGGTAGTAAGAATCACTGTGGGAGACGGGCATGGGCATTATGTTCTGAGGAAATTGGTTTGGCTGTGGGTTGGGAGGTGGTGGGGCGTAAGGAAGAGTAGCCGATGGAGGCTGAGGAAGGGCACCAGGAGGAAGCTGCTGATGAGACTGCAGAGGAGCCGATGCCGCTCCAGCCTGCTGCTGCTGCTGCAAAGATTCCATATGTCCAACAATCTGGGGTTCCGGCTGCTTCTCAGGCTTGGAAATTTTCACTTGTGATAGCTGCAGCTGAGCCTCGAGTATTTCCTGCTTGTCTTTTACATCTTTTACACCAGATTGTACCTGCATTAGATTGTTAATGATATCATAATAATCATAAGCAGATGATTCAAACATGTAATTCAAAACCGATAATATCATAATACAAAACTAAATAATCATATACTAATTAAGAAACATAAAAAAACTCACCTCTCTAATCATGTTCTCAATCTGTCTCAACTTGCCATCAGTATTTCCATAATTATTACCAACAGATGTTCTCAAATCATCCACAGAATTCTCCAGGTTCCTAGATCTCGTTTCCAGTTGCGAAAGGCGTGCACTGACACTTTCTAGTGCATGCATCAGATTATCAGCATGTTTTTTCATTGTCCTATCAATCTCTGATATCAAAGCAGCATCAAGAACAGTACGATCCTTCTCCACTGCCACCTTAGACGGCTCAACAGAATCAAGAGAATGATAGTTCTGTAGATGAAAATAAAATTTTAAACCGAGCATAACTATCACAGTACCAATTAAAGTTCGGAAGCATATGCTAAACAATAGGGCTGGCAATAGGTAACATGTATAACACACGATTAGATCTGTCTACTGAAAAAGTACACTATGTGATATTTTAATTTTTTTTAAATAATCGAAATTAGGAGGCTATGATCCATCATTTCTCTTTCTTGGTACATAAACATATAAATAAACATGTTTGCAGCCCTACTAAACAATTAAACTTGTTTTACTGCGTGTTACAGCTTAAACTATAAAAGCATATGCTAAACAATATCAATAATTATCTCATTAATCTTCTACCACAATAAAAAAAAGTTACAAAAATTCAGCAACACAGTACCGCACATCCTACCCATATCGAAACTGCAATTAAATCACAGCATAATCAATTGCAATAAAATTGAAAACCTAATCCTAATAGTTGATTCTAGTCATCTTTTTTTAACATTCAACAAAGCCCGGCCACTTAGGTACACACATAGGCAAAAGACCACCCACAGGCAGATGACCCATCCTGCCACCAATTCTAAGGGAAACTCACCGCCCGAATGCCCACAGTCGTAAAAGTAAAAACCCCTAACTCACAATTTAATACCATAACCACAAATAAATATCTAAATTACAGCTAAATCACAGCATAATCAGTTGCATTAAAATTAATAAACAAAAAAACATCAACAGAAACAAAAAATTAACAGTAATAATAATAATAATAATAATAATAATAATAATAATAATAATAATAATAATAACTTACTCTAGTGCCAAAAGTGGGCTCAAATTCAGCAGAGGACCAAACCCTAGTTCCCCAATATTACCAGAGTCAAAATTGGACGGCTGAGATGACACAATCGGACGAATTGGCTGAAAATCATAGTTAGGTAAGATCTCATCCTTCTTATCAACATCATCGGTGACGTCATGATGATGGTGATCTTGAGGTGGATTAATATTAAGATCCATGAAATCAGTGTCAGGGGTGTTTTTGTTGTGGGAATTGGATAGATCCATGATCTGTTTGTCCATAAACGGCGACGTATTCATTTAATTTGGTTATGGGTTTTTTTTATTTAAATGAATAACTAAGGGATTAGGAATAATAAGCTATAGGTAGTGTGAATTGGAGAGGGGAATGAAGGAAGTAGTGTTTGATTGGATGAGTGTTGGAGAGATGTGGAGTTTTGTTTTGGGATTTTTTGATCAAGAATACGAAGACAATGGTTGCTTTGAGAAGACGATAAGCTTGTATTTGGGCCAAACAACCACTATTGATGATAAGCTTGTATGTTACTAAGTTGTATGGCCATAAAGCCCATACTAAAATAGTCGAAAGCCCAATTGTATAACACTAAAAAAGTGGTGCACAAAACGGGTTTTTTTAGAATCGGAAATTGGGTAGGAACTGGTTTCGGGTTTGGTAGAAAAGTCAACAGCTGGTTGGTACTGGAACTGAATCCTGGTACTTTCGGGTTTTGACCGTGTTTTGATCAGTTTGGCCAGAGTTTTCTTTTCGGGTTTTGATTGGTAGAGGTGGAACTGATATCGGTGGTTTTGGGTTGGTTTCTTTTTCTTAACCCAGGTTTGAAACTAGTAGGGTAGGAACCGATTACGGGTCAGAAATATAAGGTCGGGTCTAGCCGGGTTTTCAGTACACCTCTACACTAAGGGGTTGTTTGGAAACTTCTGAATGGGTAAGTGCTGACCCAGTAAGAGGTCTTAATGGATACGTGCTGAACCAGTAAGTGGTGTTTGGTTAAATCTCTGAATAAAATTTTTATATCTTTTTATCAAAAACACACACACACGACAACTAAGTCCACACAAACATTATTTTCTTTTTATTACGCAGATCCCACTCTTATCTTCTCTTTAACCCCCCACACACACACTCACCACACCCCCCCCCCCCTGCTCTCTTCCCTGATTCCTTTACTTTTTTTTCTTAAACACACAAAACACAAAGCTCGAGAGATGGGAGTCGTAGGTGATCGAAGCAGGAGGCGAGAGGAGGAAAGGTGGGGGCAGTGGTGGGTGATCGGAGCAGGAAGTTTTTTGCAGCCTGCAATGATCGAACGTTTCCACATCGATCGAACACAGGAAGTTTTTCGTTTTGCACATCGATCCAACATTTCCCTCTAAATCAGTCAGATTTCAAACAAAGTCTGGTCGGGTAAGTGGCTAGGTCAGACCCATTTCTCGGTCAGACACCACCAAACAAACGCGCTTGTCTTAAACGAAGTCTGACCGAGTCAGACATGAACACTAGCCAGACCCAACCAAACAGGGCCTAAAAGTCTAAAACCCAAAGAGTAAGTTTATTTAGAGATTGTATAACGGAACCACGAAACACTTCTAACAATAACATTCGAACTACATAATATGTTCGTTAGGTAAAATCACACAAATTTGTTGTCCTTATTCTCGTTCTACTCTTGTTCTCTTAGAATGTGTTCTCCTTACTCTCATTTTATTCTTGTTCATTGTGTAAGCTTGTATAATTACAAGTTTAGTAAACTTTGAATGAATAATATTAGCAACAGGCAGCATTGGTAATATCTTAGAAGGATAGTAGCGGAAACACCAAACATGTCATTAATTTCTGTAAAAAAAATGTAGGAATAACACTGGATTACTGAAATTGCACTAGAATACATCACAAAGATCATGTTATAAAGGGTTGTGATGCCGTAGCTTTAAGGATCACCCTTCGGCCGTCAAATTAGTATTATCAACATATTTAGCGTTGTGAGCACATGCATATGGTGTGTAATATGTATGACAGGATGGGTATAACGAGAGATGACAAGATAGAAGAGTCCCCTATAAAAGGATCACTAACCTATTGTACATTAGAAGGACATTGGTTAATGTTGTGAATGGTTATTTCACAACTCAACAAGTAACACAAATAGGTATGAAATCTGATAGGTTTTGCATTGATAATCTGGATTATTATAGGTAAGGATAAAGTGTAATACAAGATAATTGATAGAGAAGGGGATGAGAAGCTTAGAGAGATATAGAGTATGGGATGAGAAGAAGTCGAATAACACTAACAATATTCATTCATCCCTAAGCTCTTCATTCTTGCGCCTTATATCAACCGCTCCTCTCAAAAACATTATGGGTTGGGCATGTATCTTTTCTTGAAATGGCTGTCAACTGGGCCTGGATAATTGTTCATAACAGTTAACAATCTAACACTAATGAGTAGAAGACCACCAAATCAGACTCAATATGGTCTATCATACACCAAATCAGACTCAATGTGGTCTATCATACCAATTGAGTAATTTAAACCCATGTTTCTTTTTTATTATTATTTATAAGCATATAATAGCCTTGAATATCGTCTAAAATTGCTCACCCCGTCGTAATACACCAATACCACATTTTTCTACACTTTAAAAACAACAAATCCCACAAATATTAAATTATAAAATAATATGTTACAATGTGAACAATTACAAAACACCTTGTTCACATAAAATACGAGAATACTAATGGTTACATGATCATAATGTTGTTACAACAAAAATCAGAAAATTAGTCTCCTTTTTTCAAAATACATATCCAATGATGGACATACTTGTAGCATTCCAAGGAACTTGAACTATGACCATATGTTCCTCGTACTTAAAAATCAACATTTTCCCCATTGATATGACATTGACTTGGTTTTTCGGATGCGAAAACTCTCATTTCTCCGGCACCCTTGACCCCGACTTGAACCCTACACGCTCCATTAACATTCGACTCAAATGCAACCGATTGTATCGCTCCACCAGAGTTAAGCATGTTCACTAACCCTATGGGAGCAAACTGGACCGATTTTTGGGCCAAAACAGTGATTGGGGAGACCGTCACGAGCTCATAGGTGAAGGGCTCTAGTGCAAGTTCCATGTTATCTGTTGGTTTTGCTAGGATCAACTTCTTCTCATGGGACATGTACAGAGCAAAGGATTGGACACCATCCACAATTATTGGGGATTTACCGTTTTGCCATTCAACGTCGTTGGGGCAAATCGTTGATGTCACGACATTGGAGCACCCAGAAGCGGATTTCATGCGTCTTGATTCACGACACCATCCTCCTCCTTGGCAATTGAATGCTCCAACAACTCCAGTGTACTATGTATTAAATAGAATATATTAGTTAGATTTATTGTAAATGTCTTTACTAAAATTATAAGACCTCATAAAATGAATCTAGAGTATTTACCTTGTTCAAATTCCATATTTTGGAGCATGGTTTTACCGTCATGGAGAGGGTCCTCAAACAAACAATCGCGGGTTGGAAGAGCATAGTGTTGGCAACGTAGGATCGAGCCATCAGGCAAAACAAGACTCTTGAGCAAGTCAAAGTTGTGTTGTCCTACAGAATCACTAACATAAATCGGACCACCAGAAATGGCTCGAGACGCAGCGTGAAACTCGGCACAAGGATGGGTTGATTGAAACATGTCCCAATCTGGTTGTATGAAATTCCCCATCCACAAACTATTATAAGCACAATGTACCATATGACACCCTTGTAACCAAAATGTGCCATTCGGGTCACCCGATGGATCACTGCACCAAAAGTCATCCCCTGTAAAAAAAAAGTTAAATGATTATTGATAAACTGTTTTAAACGTTAGTATATTTGTTATAAGCTATATTATGATAAATCGTAATAAATAATTCTATCTGAAATTTAATTTTGTTTTTTATATGTTTTACCTATGAAACGTATATATACAACTCTATATTCATGTTATTTTAAACAGCATATGTATAACTGGTTATGCAACTTTCACAATTCCTTATTATCTTTTAATATATATGAAACAGGCATGTTCCTTATTATTATTATTTTTTTTAATATATAGTTACGACTTATAATTAAGAAGGCAAAAACGTACCAACACGACCAAGTGCAATGGCCTCGGTGCCTAGGTACATGAAGTCGTTACAATGCTCCATACTTGCAATTACGCCATTGCCCTTGAAGTGATTTCGTACGGACGAAGTCAAGGCTTTGTAGTATGCTTTTGCCAACTCGACTCTTCCACCGTAATCTTCACATAACATCTCTAACAACTGAGGGCAAAAAAGGGAAAATGTCATATTTCATACAGGCCCACTATCGTAAATTCGAATACTTTTCACAGAGTTTTCTTTTTAGCTTTTTAACTAATATTTTTTACGGGGAGATCTATCATCCATGTATTATGTATACGTCAGTGGGTTGGGTGGCAATGGGCCCACACCCAAAGATAGTGTTTGAAATTAGAATTTCAATAAAACAATATTATCTTTTACTGTAGCAAAAGTTATTTTAAACTTCTATTTGTTTATACACAATCTAATGTTTTAAAGTGACAAATTTTGTATTACAACCAGACAAATTTTGTATTACAACCAAACCGACATGATGATATTAATATTTACATTGGAAAACCATAAACCTTAACAAAAAAAAAATCACAAGAAATAAAGTGTGTGAAATTCCAAATCAAGCACCAATGCACCATCTCACTTTTCAATGTAATATTGGTTCTATATAGGGGTGCAAACGAGCCGAGCCGAGCCCGAGCTCGACCAGGCTCGAGCTCGAGCTCGATTAACTTATAAGAGCTCGAGCTCGAGCTCGGCTCGGTTCGAGCTTTGTTTTTAAAGCTCGAGCTCGGCTCGTTAGTAGTTTCTCAAGCTCGAGCTCGGCTCGATCTCGGCTCGTTTAGTGGTTATTAGTTAATAAATTAAATTAAATAATATATATAATAGGCTCGTTTAGGCTCGATAAGTCAAAAGCTCAGCTCGGCTCGTTTATTACACGACATAAAATGTGGGTAAATAATATAAAATATTAATAAACCTAATATTATATTAGGCTCGATAAGGCTCGACGAGCGTGGCGAGCTTCATATGCCAGGCTCGAGCTCGAGCTCGATAAGTAAACGAGCTTCATTTTAGGCTCAAGCTCGGCTCGAGCTCGATAAGGCTCGGCTCGTTTCGAGCTTTTTACCGAGCCGATCTCGAGTAGCTCGCGAGCTGCTCGGCTCATTTGCACCCCTAGTTCTATATATGCTTTATTTATACGATTTATATATACAATATTCTCAAATATATATGAAATGCGTTATATGATTTAATCTGGTTTGTTTGGTTTAGTATTTGGCCTAACTTGCAAAAAATCCAAAATTAAGCAACATAATGTTTTAGTCATCAACTCATCACCCCTTAACCCAAAGATAACCTCAATCAACACTTATGTATATGTGTATGTTATTATAGTTTAAGCTACATATAGCAAAAAGATGTAGAAAGAGGGTAAGGAAAACAACTTACATGTATAACGTCAACTTTGACACCATCAATACCAACCGATTCCAAATGTGCGTGTAAGCCTTCATACAACTCATCTACTTTCTCTGGTGGGACCAACCCAACTTCATTATTTACAATCTTATCAACCGCAGGTCTTCCATAGTTTTCTGAAGTCCTGGCGACAATATGGGCTTCACTACCTTTGACTCGGGAGCCCCAGGTATATTGGGCCTTAGCCCACCCCAATATCCACAAAGAGCATGCCAAACATAAACATGTTCTATACTCTTGAAATCCTCCTTGAGGTCCCTAACAAAGGCTCCCAGGCCCTTGTTAGGGGCGTCTAGTTTCGGGCTTTTATAATCCCGAAACTTGTAGTTTTCAACGAATTTCGTAAGTCTACAAGGCATTTGTTCGCCTGCGGCTGTTCGGTTCATGCCTTCCGAGTCGATTGGATCTTCATCATGAGCTATGGATTGCCACCCATCATCAAGCAACACGAGCCGGGTGGGCACCCGCCTTCGACTAGACCCTTGACACCCTCAATAACACCTTGTGGGTGCACCTTAAGGTAAAACGCGTCCCATGTGCACCACCCAAACTTGTCAACAATACCTGGTGTGTTTTTCTTCCAATAGCTTGAAAGTTTCCAAGATGTTCTCTAACAACTCTCATCGCTTTTTTTATTTAAAACATACGGGTCATGGCCCGCATGCATGTAAATAACACTTTTAAAAAAGTGTCACATACTTTTGTGGACCCACTTTCAACACAAACATCCACAATATCATCGTTTCCAGGCTGTAAAGAAGCCGGAAACGCCTTCCAAAATTGGAAGAATTAAAAACATAAGGTCGTCCTAAGTCCGAGTTCTCGAGCATGACCATTTGGGTCTCTTGCTCAAGTTCTCGACCATTTGACCCAACCCAAATGAGTCGTCCACAAAACCTTGAACCGGAATATACTCATAAACGAATCCCACTAAACTTCCCAATTGGAACCACATGTCGACTACTTGCTTCCAAAGCATCAAAACCAACAAAACAACCACCTGAAGTTGTTACACAAGTGGTAATGTTTAACGGGACATCGGACAATATGGCATGGCCATTAGCCAAAAATTTTGATCCATCTAGAGTCACCATAGGCTCAGAGTTAACACCACTAGACACTTTTGCATCATTGGATCGAGTCTTGAACAAAGTTGGTGCCATTTATGGAACCTTAATGAAAATGAAATATTTGTATGGTACGTGTTGTGTTTGTAAATTTGTAAAAAGATGGAGGGTATGGAAAAACAAATTGTGTTGCAATTCGGTGGTAGTTATCTATGGAATTTATAGAAGAGGTAGCTGGCATGCGAGAAGCTTTCCACATAGTTGTCGGTGTGTTTTTTTAATATATCTTTAGTTGTATTTTAATTGATACTAGATTATACCCCGGGACCGTCCCGGGTTGAAAAAATCTAATTATGACATGTTTATTTTACATATGAAATAGAATAATGCGCTTTACAGTTACATGCATGAAAGCTTCGGGTAGCAGCTAACCTAAAACAATTAAAAATATATCTCCAATGTTAACGCCTTCTAAACAATGTATAACTCTAATATTAATATCTAACCTAAAACAATGTATAACTCCAATGCTAACGTATGTTGAAAATAGAATTCATATTTAGTGATTTGAACATAATTAGTGACTTGCCTATACATGATTAATGATTTACTTGAACACTTTGTTTTTTTTCCTGTTTGAACAAACCCAACAAAAAATAGTCGTTTTTTTCTCCGTTTTTTATATAGCACTATGGTATTCGTTGGAAAGATAATAAAACGCTCGTTAATTTGGTGTAATTTTTTTCTTTAAAAAATCTCGTATATAAAAGGTATTAACGTTTAAAAAATTATGGAAGGAAACATAAGAGAGAAAAATCTAATTTTGTTTTTAAATTATTTTTTTCCCAAAATATCTCAATGCCACATGGGATGACACATGGCACACTCAAGGAGGAGAATGCCTCTTTGAGTGCCATGTCATTAAAATGGCTTTGGTTTATTATATGTATAGATTAGTATTAAATAACCATACTTTTATCTATATAAACCTATAGTCAAAGGTTCAAAAATTGCTCTAATAACGTGGCATTTCCAAAATTTGTGAGTACAACTGTGCAACTTATAACACTAATAAGGTGGTTAGCGGTAGTTATAACTAAATAAAAATGTAGTAAGTAGGATATAAAGAGTGATATATTGGGGTAAAATGCTAAAATCGTCTCTGTGGTTTGGTGAAAGTTGTCACTTAAGTATAAACTTTTTGATTTTTTGTCATAATCGTATCATGGTTTCAATTTTTTGTCAGTTTCGTCACTGGCACTAACGACATCCAGTTAAGTCATGTTAAGTCAGGGGTAATTTTGTCCATTCACCTTTTAAAGTTTTGTTTGCTGAAATCGTCCCTCCCTTAATTATTAAAAATTTAAATTTATAAAATTAAAAGAAGTATAATTAATATATAAAAATTTAAGTGGGTCCCACCCCTATCCTACCCTACCTATTTCATCTTCTCCACTCTAACCCCACCACCACCCAATCTCCACCTTTCACCACCACCACCCACCAACCCTCCACTGTTTCATAACCCCCCTTATTTCATCATCCTCCAACAGATTCGTTTCATAACCCACCTTATTTCATCATTCGGATGACACTTCATCTTCCCCATATCACACCACCACCACCCACCACTCATCTCCACCGACATCCACAACCACCATTGCAACCCCACCACAACCACCATTGTAACCACTGAACAATAAGCAAACTCCCCTGCTTCTCTATAACCTTCCCGCCATTGCTTTTTTTTCTGTATCATTCGTAGCGAAAACGGTAGCTTTACATTGTTCACATTTCGCTCTATACTCGCGGGAATCATATCCCCTGTCCACTCATGTTGTTTCATATTCGAATTCTTGAAAAAAATCTAGATTTTGTTGTTTTTTGTGGTTCTGGATCTTGTACCATTTCTTATTCGCTTCTACTTTTGTAGGTGTTTGCTGTCCATTTTTTCCCTCCTTTTAACTTATGACTTATCCAATAAGTCAAAAGTAAAAAAAAAAGTGTTTGGGTAATTGTTTGAAAATGAGCTTTTGGAAGATTTTGTGCTTTGAAAAGGAGAAAAGAAGGGAAAAGTCACAAGTCACGATTTGTGACTTTGGGATTAAGAAGCTTTTGAGGTAGAAGGAGAAAAAGGAGAAGGAGAGCCAAACATGCTCTTAAGGTCCATAATTATCGCAGGCTGCAACTGCAATACTTGTCCTCCCTCTGGAAATTGAAACTATAGATGTCATACACACGCGCTATAAACAAAAGAAATAAACATCGAGTTGAGTTGAGGAGTAAAACCTGGTGAAAGAGGGAACGGTGGTTCCAATTTTGCGTTTCCCTGTAGCCAAACTCGCCCGACTCTTCGAAAAATTGCTGCATAATAAACACAAACAAATCAAATACTCAATAGAAACCTAGCCTAGACTACAAAATAATAATAATATATCAAAAGGATTTAACTCACGTGGTGGGTAGGGGTAGAGTACCATTTGGGGGTTTTGCGTCTGTAAATGATGGTCGTGGTTCGTAATTGAATTTGATCCTCCGATTCAGTTGATGTGATTTGTGACCAAAGATCAGCAATAGCCTTATCATTACCTAAATGAAGAAGAAGAAAAACACAGTTGGTTAGGTGGAGATGGGTGGTGGTGGTGTTAGAGTGGAGAAGATGAAATGGGTGGGGTAGGGGTGGGACCCACTAAAATTTTATATTATATTACTTTTAACTTTTTAAATTTAAATTTTTAATAATTAGGGGAGGGACGATTCAACAAACAAAACTTTAAAATGTGAATGGACGAAATTACCCCTCACTTAACATAACTTAACTGGATGTCGTTAGTGTCAGGGACGAAAGTGATAAAAAATTGGAACCATGGTACGATTATAACAAAAAATCAAAAGTTTGTACGTAAGTGGCAACTTTCACCAAACCACAGGGACGATTTTAGCATTTTATCTATCGATATATTATAAAAACTAGTAGGGTGTCCGCGCGATGCAGCAGGGAACACAGACACTTATAAGGGTGTGTATGCTTTGGATCAGCTTGATTATTAGCCTCAACCGAAACTAAAACCAAATTAATCAGTTAATCGGTCTTATTAAACGGTTCAGTTTATATGGTAAGATTATCGGTTTTTAGTCCAGTTTAGTTAATTTTGGTTAGTAACAAAAACCAAATTTGACTAAATTTTTTTGCCTAGAAATACATTAAATGGAGATATAAATACATGAAATAGAGGTACAAAAATTAAAAGAATATATGAATATATGAATAGTTCTATTTTGGTTTGGTTGATTTTGGTGAACTAAGTGCACAAAAAATAATACCCGATTTATGTTAATTCGGTTTTTGGTTAATTCAGTTTTCGATTGCTTTTGGTTAAGTTCTTTTGTTTTTTTTTTGTTCGGTTCAGTTAAATGTTCAATTATGGTTCACCCCTAGATATCTATACTATATATAATACTAGGGCTGTAAACGAACACGGACAAGGCCTTGTTTATGTTCGTTTGATAAGAAAATAATCTGTTCACGAACTGTTCGTGAACACTTACCAAATGAAACTTTTTGTTCATGTTTGTTTGTTAAGGAAATAACAAATTCATGACTTGTTCGTGAATAGTTACTGAACGAGGTTTTTGCTCGTGTTCGTTTTGTATTTATTTGTTAATTTAGGTGTTGGAAAAAACAAACAGAAATAAACACCAATGAACATAAACGAACACAAACATACATTAATGAACAAAACCAAGCACAAACTAACACATATTAAATTCCGCAAACTTCATCACTAACATTGTCCTCCTAAAATATACTAACCCTGCCAATTACCCAAATATACTTGACAAAATCTTGATCACATAATGTCTCATAAAAACAAAAAATTATCATATGAAACTTGAAATCCTCGTTTAATCCACCCAAAATAATAATTAATCAAAATAGTTAAAGTAGTTAAATTAAAAATAAAACGTTAAAAACCCAAATGAACTAACGAACACAAACAAACATAAACGAACACATTATCGAACGTTCACGAACATAAATGAACGAACGCGACATATGTTCATGTCCGTTTGTTTAACTAAACGAATATAATTTCTTGTTTGTGTTCGTTCATTTATTAAACGAACGAACACAAAAGAACTTCCCGCTGAATATTTCACGAACTGTTCGCTGAACGTTTGGTTTGTTTACAGCCCTATATAATATATTTGATAGAGCATTTTAAGATACTCAAAAGTTAAGAGTTAACTTTTGTTATTTAAATAATAGTTACACCATTTCCCTTTATTTTAAGCTAACTGACAACTACCCCTATGAATTGTAAATGCCTTGATTTTTTAATACGTTAATACTTTAGAAAAAACACTATATCATAAAAAACGCGAATTTTATTGTTTATAATTTGAGTATCATATAGAAATTCTTTTAATTAAAAATATTGATGTGTTATGTGGTTAACATTATCCGTTGCCTGGATTTGTTTGGATGAACTTCAATATCATTGATGCAATTTACAATAAGTTGTTACAAAATTGTAAATGTGCCGTTTCAAGCTTTACGTATATATCTAAAGTAAACTATTGTATCAATTTACCACTGATGTCTCATCATTTACACATGTTTTATATGCACAATTAGATAGAAAATATGACGTTTTTGAGCTTATAACAGTTAAAAATGCTACGTAATCGTTTCTATTTTGATTTCTCAGGAAATGAAGCTCTAACCTAAAAAGAATAGATTTATGTGCAAAAATAAAGTAAAAACGAAGAATCCTGAAGAACCGAGGTCACCTGCATAATAAAAAGGCGTAAAGACGGTTCGAGTCCCGTTACAGACAGACTGTGAAGTAAAATTATAAGTAAATTATATGAGTGTATGAGTTGTCGTTCTAAAAAAAACCTATAAAATTTTATCCGCAAATATTTAATTTGGTTATAAATAGAAAAAAATAAGAAAACTCTTAGAAACTTAATATTTATTTTTAGTTATAAAATTATTAGTTTAACAGGGTTGGGTTATTCTACAAAGAATATAAAAAATGAGAAGGGTGAGAAGTCACTAGAAAATGACATGTGTCAAAAGGATTAAACAAGTGGGAAGGATAATTTTGTCAAAAACATATGCACATGCAAGTCAAATGCCATTTCCACCTTCATTTTTAAATGTCCGTAACTTTTTAATACGACATCCTTTTTAAAAAAGAATTATACCATAAAATTGAGCGTCTTTTTATCTTTAATATGAGTACCATATTGTTATACCATTTGAAAAAAAATTTAAAAAACCCACTTGCGTAAGACACAATAGAGTGTAAAACATAATGAGCACCAATTAAATATAGGGTATAAAACATAATCAAGAATTTAGTAAATACAATGGACGACATACTAAAGACACAATGAATACTTTTGAAAAAAATTTAAAAACCCAGTTGCGTAAGACACAATGGATAACATACTAAAAGACACAATGAACAAAAAACTAGAACACAATAATTACTTTTGAAAAAAAAAAGGTCAAAAACCCAATTGTGTAAAACACAATGGACGATATAATAAGGACACAATGAACAGAAGATTAAAACACAATGAATACTTTTGAAAAAAATAGTTGAAAACTCCATTGCGTAAGGCACAGTGGAGATAACGTAAAACACAATGAGACCAATTAAATATGCAATGAACAATAGGATATAAAACACAAAGAACAGTCTAATAAAACACAGTGGCGACATACTAAAGACACAATGAACAGAAGACTAAAACACAATGAATAATAGACTTAAACACAATGAACAACATAATAAAACACAATACACACCTAAATACAAAAACTCATTTGCGTAAAACACAATGAAAAGCATATTAAAAACACAATAAACAAAGTTAAATCATGTGTAGACTAAAAAAAACATAAATAGCATATTTATAAAGCACACGTGCATACTATAACACAATGAACGAGCAGAAGACACAACGGAGAAGAAAACCCATTTAACACGATTTTTTTTTCAATTTTAATGTAGCAATGTGATACGCATATTAAAGATAAAAAAAGCTTGTTAATATTGTGAAATTTTTTTGAAAAGAAAATATCGTATGAAAAAATTATAGACGTTTTAAAATGATGGGGGAATTGACATGTGCATTGCATGTGGAGAGAGAAAGTCAACAAATGTAGTTTTCTTTTTATACCCTTTTTCTAATTTATTATTTATTTTTTTCAAACAAACTAATCTCAACCCTTCAAATATATGATCAATGGATCACAATCTTTCTCACCCTTCCTAGAAAAAGTGTCTTGTGTATTTGATCCTAACCCTAGTTTAACATGGTAGTTAATGCGTTCCAACTTCCAAAAAGAAATGGTAATTTCAAATATTATAATGTGATGGAGCGAATGAAGCCTAGCTTAGTTGGTGAAACAGAGGAAGCTAAAACAGAGGTCATGTAGAGATTAAGAGTTTGATTTAAGTTATATTTACCACATGTTGGGTGATCTCCAATCCAAATAGGATGGGTAATTAATAATTGCTAACATATGGTGGTTAGCCGAAGCTTCACCAGCTACCACACTTGTCGTTAAAAGAAATGGAGTGAGACAAGGGAATATGGAGTTGAAAACACAACCACCACTAGCAACGTGCCACTTTTTAAGTGGGTATCGAATGAAGCCCCTTTATTCGGGCTTTGTAAAGTAGGCCCAGATCCACCGGCATCTAGATGAAACTTGTGTGGTGTTTATAACCGATTAAAGACACGACTACTAACTTAATCCACAAGTTATCTAGAAAAATCTAATATGTAGCCGACCACTGACCTCAATTCCTAACCATCTTTTAATATGGTCTACCCTTGATTCTCGGGCATAATCTGTCTTTTCAAACTTTTGCAACCATGTGTTGTGTTAAAAAATAACCGATTTTAAAATTGTTTAACCGACTCTTTTGGATAATATTACAGATGGCATTAGCTCATTTGGAGCGTTAGGTCGGCAGTTACAACTGAAACAAACCGTTAATAAAAAATAAATAGATAAGTTTTGACTGTTGGAGACCTTAGGACTTTTTCTTTATGCACTTTTTATATGCTTTTTTTTACTACTAACTTCGACGTGTATTTCTAGTGTCGTAACTGAAAACTACCGGGTAAATTAGTTCAGACTAAGAGACTGTTTGGTAGTCTCTTAACCATTCAGGTCTGAATCATTCAGTATTCAGACTGTTTGTTTCAGCATCTGAATGAAATGATTAAGTGCTGAACCATTAAGCTAATAAGGGATGCTGAATGATTCAGCTCTTAACCATTCAGACCATCTTAATGATTCAGCACTTAATCACCAAACAGCCTCTAAGCTTGACTAAGCTCTAAGTCTGGCTCTTTTGAAAAATTGTTTAAGCTCGACTCGTTTATTATTTATCAATTATTTAATTGTTTATCGTAATTATAATTATTTTGTATGCAGGGGTAGACCTAGTTAATAACTAGGTGCCGCGTCCGTTGCTGCTCAATTTCGCATGCATAGTGGAAAATTAGTGGAAAATTTGTTTTTTTTTTTTACGAAATTTGAAAAACGTTGCTACTAAAATGAAAAAAATGAAAAACGTTACTACTGAAATTCATTTCTAGATCCGCCACTGTTTGTATGTGCACTATAGATTACTTTTTTCCACATTATATATATAACTAGATCAGTGATTACCCGCGGGTTGTCGCGGGATGGCGGTTTACACCCAGCATTGGTGCGGGACGTGGTTTGAACTCCTATCGAAACAAAAAAGACAAATGTAATAGGAAAAATGTTTTGGTGCTAATATAACTCCATTTTTAAGGGATTTTGTACTATCACATGGAGGAAACTATAAAAACGAATACAGTGTCGATCCTAATATTGGTCCGGTTCTTCTCAATAAAAAAATATCACTATACATGTGCTTTAATATGCATTTAATATATTAAGTTAGAAATATACGAAAAAAACAAACACGTTTAAGCCTGCAAGTTGAGTCCATAACAATATGTGAAGCTTGAACTTGAGCTCATTTATTAAAGAGCTCCGATATAAGCTCGAGCTTAGGCTCTTTTGAGCTGGTTTGATTCGAGCTTTTATCAATCTGATCTTGAGTAACTCATGAATGGATTGATCATTTATTCCTCTTCCTAGTGACAAATCAAATGCCGCATCATCATTGGCAAGCGTCTAATTAAACCTGTTCTTTTTTATCGAACAATTATTTAGGATTTTGTGTAACACATCTGGTTCCTATTTGAACTCTTTCTTGATAAGAATTACCGGTAAGAACCATAATAAACATCTTTAATATTAAACAAAAACACTTTCTAATAAGGATTAATTTTAGTGTTCAAACACGCTTTTATATATGTATTATAGTCACGAGTCATCTTTATCATCTCAAAATTTTTATTACAAACCAATAATCTCAAACTGTTAAACCGTCAAAGTCGAAATGTTAAACCGTTAAGGCCCACCAATTTTGTTTAACGCTTACAATAAACCATCACCTGTATAGAGTAAGGCAAAAGAAAGTGGAGTGTGAGGCTATATGGTGTGGTGATGGTTTCCCCTAACTCCTTCAAATGTCACATCAGCGGCAGATTATTTTCTCACTTCTCTATTCCAAAATTAAGGAAATGGTTTCTCTCAATTCCCCCTTTCTTTTTTTTATTATTTTTCTCTTTTATTTATTTATATATTTTATATTTCGTTAATATTTTTTTTCATTAAATTAAAAACAAAATGCATAGAAATTTAAAAAAAATAACCGAAAAATACATAAAAAACGAAACCAATAAAAAAACTAAGGCATACTTCCTCCTAGCCACTTCCTTGCAATCTTATCTTTCATCCTCTCCGGCTCTCCGCTACCATACATTCTCGCTCTAGAAGGTGCTCAACACTTTGAGACATAATGTTAAACTCTCCCGACTCCTGTTTCGAAAGATCCAATTCGAGGCGTTTCCCTATCCAACTGTAGCCTTTCCATATCCCTCGTCGTGGCTTCTTCCTTCTCTTTCTTTCTTTTCTTGTACCTCTCCGCTTGCGCCTCCTTAATAAAGTTTTGTAGCAAAAAAATCTATTTTCTCCACCGCCTTTTCTTTTGAAGCGGAGGCCTTTCTTTTTTAGTTTCAGGCGGTTTTTTTTTTGCGTGGTCCCTTCTAATTGGCCGCTCTGATTCGGGAATTGGAGCTTTCTCTTCGAACTCTGGGTCATCGTTTATGTTGATAGCGCAACGTGCATTGGACCCACCCGCACTATAACTTCCCGAGGCGCTCGTCTTTGTTCTTTTAGCTTGTGCTACCTCATTAGGTACCACCTACCACTTTTCACATTTGCTCAATATTTCATAAGGCCTCATTAGCCCCGCGACCCTTTCTTGTTGAACTTTTTTAAGCGCATCTTTTAACACGTTTTCGTCACTTTGGTTGTTCATTTGATTGTTCCAACAACTAGGGGTGTGCATGAGTCGGTTTGGTTCGTTTTTTATCACTAAGCATAACCATAAGCATAACCGCTCTTTCGGTTATGGGATTTTCTTAACCATAACCATAACCAAACTTCGGTTATGGTTAATCGGTTATGAATTCGGTTATGGTTATTTTGGTTATTAACCACAAACTTCAACTAAAACTAATTTTCGACTGAAGTTTAAAAATTAAAATCGCGTGGGTCTACAAAATATAAAATGGAACATACGATGGTGGACTTAGCTTAGGCTTTTTTACAAGACTATCAAGATTACATTTTTTTGTTAAACTATCAATGGGGGTCTTTGTTAATAAGATATTTCTAGATAATAAAAAAACTTACCTAAGCATAAGTTTAATCCTTTATTAAAATAGAGGTCAACTACATCAAGATCATTTTGTTACCAGCATACTTTTATCTTAGTAGAAAACCTCTACATGGTTAGTGTAAAACATAAACCTATTACAGAGACTTAAAACTAGAAGTTCGGTTCGGTTTTGGTTATATCGGTTAACCAAAGTGATAGATATAGATGGGTCAGAGGAAATGTATGGGTTAATATCCAATGGACCCAAATTGCTCCAAATGGAGCCCCATGGGGCATGTTGAAAAATTCGTGGTACAACCAGTACCACGTTGCCACCTTTTAAGTTAGTTTATTATTTCTTTAGCTCCATGTTCTCATGTAGTTTTTTTTTATATGCTTTTTTTAGTTGTAAAGTTTGCATTGTAGTTAGTACTTTTCTTTCCATGTTCCCTTTATGTATTCAAACTTCCTTAGTAATGAATCAGTGAGATTTAGTTTATGAATGAGAGTTTTTTCTCTTTGGGTTAATTTATCTCAATGGATTTTGAGGTTGATTAATTTGTTTCCATGCTAGTTCAAGAGGCATCTTTGGATGGTTTTCTTGGAGTCTAAATTAGAGTCAAGTGGTGTATCTGTATCTTGATTCTCGTTTAGTTTGCCCTATCGTGTTTCTTGTGTGGTGTTTCTGTATCACAAGAAATCGTTAGATCTATCCGTTTCGTTTTTAATTTCAAATTATCTATCCGTTTGCGTGTCCCGATTCCTATCATTTGGTATCAGAGCCGAAACACGCTCCGTTTCGACTCCATTCCTTCTTACAATCAACAATTTACCACCGTTTCTATCGACTTTTTTTTTCACACAGCAATGGAACAACAGATAAGAGAACGTCAAGATCAAGTACGAGAGTTAACTTAGCCATGCAAAGACAAAATGCTAACCGATCCCCTCCTCGGTACAGGCCTGATGATAATGATTATGATACCGACGAGTCATCCCATGCCGGCGATTATAACCCTTATGGTCGTCGATCTCCTAATAACAACCAACACAACAGTGACATCAAGGTGGATATCCCCGAGTACGATGGGAGCTTGACCCGGATGATTTGTAGAGAGGCTCCGAACCGTTGAGCGTGTGTTTGATTATAAAAATACTTCGGAAGACAAAAAGGTCAAGATTGTTGCACTTAAGTTAAGGCGATATGCCTCGACTTGGTGGCGAATGTGTGTTCGCAACGAGAGAAACTCGGCAAGGATAAGGTCCGTTTCTTGGAACAAGATGAAGAAACTCCTCAAGACAAAATTCATGCCTCCCGATTATCTTCAAGAGAGTTTTTCTAAACTGCATTTTATCAAGCAAGGGTCAAGAAAAGTTGAAGAGTATTCCCATGAGTTTGAACATCTACTTATGAAGTGCGGTTTAAGCGAATATGACCCTCAAACATTAGTGCGATACCTCGGTGGTTAGAATCACCAATTTCTAATGTGGTGGAGTTACAACCATACACAACATTAGCTGAACTAACATATTAGCACACAAAGTGGAGGGTCAACAAAAGATACGGGGTAAAATAGAGACAACCAATCATCGCACAAAAATTTGGCTCATACATATACTCCTACTCGCTTCCCCCCTTCAAGTTCGGGCACTTCAAAGACTTTCGAGTTACCGGAAGGACCGCCCAACAGCCTCGAGACACGCACACCGTTGTTTCCGATGCCAAGATTAGGTCACATTGCATCTGAGTGTCCTAACAAAAAAATTATCACTTTAACCGAGTTTGAGGCATTGACCCGACCGCGGTATGATGAAGAAGTAGGTCCACAACAAGTTGAACAAGAGGTGGTAGATGAAGGAGACTGTTTAATGTTCAACTGGTGCTAAATGGGTCTGCAATTCAAAGTGACAACATGCAACGCGAGTCATTGTTCCGTACCCCCGCTGCACTATACGGAATAAGGTTTGTTCACTGGTCGTTGATGGTGGAAGCTGCACTAATAGTTGAACCTACCAACTGAGTCTCATCCTTCACCTTATAACATACATTGGCTCGATAACGGAAAAGGTATTCGTGTATACATCGTGTTTTACTCTCATTCACCATTGGACATGAATATAAGGATGAAATATGGTGTGACATTATTCCAATGGATGCATGCCACGTGTTATTGGGTCGCCCTTGGTTGTTCGATCGAAGAGTTGTACATGACGGGTACAAGAATACGTACTCTTTTCTCAAAGATAAACAAAAAATAACATTGCTTCCATTGCCCCCACAACTGCCTTTTACAATCGAACCTTAGTTCCTAGTCAATTTTCCCCACTCGTTATTACACGATCTTGGAAACACTAACGAGTTTTTGCAGACTGAATTCAAAGGACAGAAAGCACTCGGTTCCGGTGCTGATCACGAGTTGAAGTGGGATGCGCTAAGTAGCAGCAACCTTCGCATGTTTGCAGTCAAGCTAAAGTTCCCATGGCAGTCCTCCACATCAACTTTTATAGTAGTTATGATCCTGATTTGGAAGCTTGTCATTCAAGTTTGAGGTCAAACTTTTCAAAAGATGAGGAGTATGATAGCAATATAGATGGGTCAGAGGAAATGTATGGGTATAATATCCAATGGACCCAAATTGCTCCAAATGGAGCCCCATGGGGCAGGTTGAAAAATTCGTGTACAACCATACCCACGTTGCCACCTTTTAAGTTAGTTTATTATTTCTCTAGCTCCATGTTCTCATGCAGTTTTTTTATATGCTTTTTTTAGTTGTAAAGTTTGCATTGTAGTTAGTACTTTTCTTTCCATGTTCCCTTTATGTATTCAAACTTCCTTAGTAATGAATCAGTGAGTTTTTAGTTTTATGAATGAGAGTTTTTTTCTCTTTGGGTTTAATTTATCTCAATGTATTTTGAGGTTAATTAATTTGTTTCCATGCTAGTTCAAGAGTGGCATCTTGGATGGTGTTCTTGGAGTCTAAATTAGAGTCAAGTGGTGTATCTGTATCTTTATTCTCGTTTAGTTTGCCCTATCGTGTTTCTTGTGTGGTGTTTCTGTATCACAAGAAACCGTTAGATCTATCCGTTTCGTTTTAATTTCAAATTATCTATCCGTTGCGTGTCCCGATTCCTATCACAAAGTTTCATAACCATGACCATAACCGCTCGGTCGGTTTAAAGAAATTTCATAACGCAACCATAACCATTGGTTATGTCGGTTATCGTTTAAAATCGGTTCGGGTTATTGGTTATGCGGTTAATTTTACTCACCCCTACCAACAACTTGATAATCACCTGCAAATGATTGGCATTTGTTGCTCATCTCCCTAAACTTGATACTAACGGAGTGGAATTTTTCGATAAGGCTCATGTTGCATTAAATTGAA
Organism: Ambrosia x helenae; assembly: GCA_030844895.1. Taxonomy (NCBI): domain Eukaryota; kingdom Viridiplantae; phylum Streptophyta; class Magnoliopsida; order Asterales; family Asteraceae; genus Ambrosia; species Ambrosia x helenae. The sequence goes on from JAUTDX010003051.1 coordinate 60,562, forward strand.
AAATTACATGCAAACATGGTTCCAAAAACTTCCCCTTTTTTTTATTTGTACCTACACTTTAATAAAAAAAAATTAAAAGTTAAAACCATACATAAATATAATAATTTTTTAAAGACAATTTATATATATTATAATAAATTCTTACTTATTAATAGATTGGTAGACACGTTTACCCAAGCTCGTGCTAGGGTCTCCAACTCAACTTGACTCCAAGGAATGCTATCCGCCTTCGTAGTAGCTCGTTCTTCTTGTACACGTTTTTTTTCCCTTTGTCGTCTTTTTTTTTTCATGTTGGGTTGGGTTTCCGGGTATAACGTCGTTATCGGCGCCTAAAGATACAAAATCGTGTTCAGGTTGTGATTGAGGTATTGGCGGAAACATTGCATTTTGTTGTTGCTGTTATTGCAATTTGCATTTGAAATTGGTGTTGTTGCATTTGCCATGCGTTTTGAAGTTGACTAGACCTGCCAAACGCGTATGTAGTGGGGCCAACGGGTGTCATGGGATATTGGAAGTTTTGGGACTTGCATCGAGCGAGTAGCGTTGGTGTTTGGAAAAAAAGGTTTGCGGGTTAGAACGCCTTGGAATCCATAGTATATCTTGCTTTGAAGATAGTGAAAATGTATTGTTTTTGGAGTTCGTATGGTTAAAAAAATGTTTGAGGTTTGATTTATATAAATAAAAAGTGGATTTTTTTTTCAGTC